>MU889896.1:0-10553 GCA_036418205.1 Ostertagia ostertagi
TACTTTTCGAAATTCACGACTTTCGAACACTTACCAGGAAGGCATTCAACTTCCCATGGAACTTTGAGTTGAGACCCAGATATATCGATAGAGCTTCAAACGCTGATTACAAATATGGAAACTAAAACTGCAAAATGAACCTGCCAAGGAAGTTGTGAGCAGTCAAAGTTGGCTGGAAGTAAAGCATTACACTAGCCTCCGGGCTTTCAAAGTCGCCGTGGAGTAGTGGTAGTGCTCTCGAAATTTGCACTCCAACGGGAAGAGAACTTATGACCTCCGGGTGAAGAGCGAGGGCACTACCACTACTCCGCGGCGACTCTGAAAGCCTGGATCCAGCACGGTTCATATGCAACGCTTTACTTCCAGCCAACTTTGACTGCTCACAACTTCCTTGGCAGGTTCATTTTGCAGTTTTAGTTTCCATATTTGTAATCAGCGTTTGAAGCTCTATCGATATATCTGGGTCTCAATTCAAAGTTCCATGGGAAGTTTAATGCCTTCTTAGGTTAGTAACTGTTACATGTTGGTTACGTCGTTGCGCTTCACAATCTACTTCATGTCAGCTTTGTCGCTTTTAATGTCAAAATAAGTTACAAGGAAATTCCAAAATTTACAAAACTTCAGAACGCTAATTTTCTTCGAAAAGCGCTGGACGTGGTGGGCCGCATGCATCAAACAAAAAATTCCTAGGTGGTTTGTTAGAATGAATCCAAATGATGTATACACACCCATAAGCCAATGATTTTTCTAATGGGCGAACACTGGAAAAAAAACCCCGACTTTTAAAGGATAAAGGATAAAGCATTTGCCGTTGATCAATCCCTTTTTGGGATGCGGCACGCATTCTACTTCCATTTGTACATTCGTAGTGGCGTTTGAATGCGATGTGGCCTATACAATGACTTGCGGGGGCCAGCCGATGTACAAGTCAGTGTTTTTATCCTCCCAGACAAGTCTGGTACCAATTAACCGACCCCGGAGGGATGGAAGGCTTGGTTGGCCCGGGCGACTCACGACCCAGGATTTGATCCCCGGACCGCTCGCGTGGTAAGCGTGCCACTTGCCACTACACCACTTCCGCCCTTCTGGCTTACCACTAAAAAATTGTTTAGAGAGCGATGTCTTGCCGCATCAATTATCCTTCTCGACTCGAACAACTTAACAAAATTCAAAAATTTCGACTTGTCTCTGATTGTTAACAAGCGAGAAGTAGGGGGTTTGATTCCCTCCTGGAGGAGCTTCCCCTTAACGTTCCTCTAATATCTCAAAATTACATTGAATTCAATATTCCTCCCACAAACAGCGCACTGATGTCGTTTTTTGGCAATGAGCGGTACCGCCGTTCAACTCCTTACACGCTATTCTCTTTGGGTCTTGAACCCCCTCAGAAATAAGATATACGACAAAAAAGTAACTCTAACAGTTCCAACCTCTCATTCAAATAACTCCCATCACTGAAATATGAGATGGCCGACTTCTATGCACGTTTGCAAAGAAGACAGCACGTTGGTCAGAGCACGTTTTCTTTACCTCTTTCTCCAGACGATCAGAGATGTCGACTCTCTAGACTCAGCAGTGACAACAGTTACCGGCTTGAAAAAACGTGGGAACGATCGCTGGCATATGAGTGTAGCTTATGATGCGTGAAACGTAATGGCTCCCGTGATCCATGCAGGGTTGATAAAGGGTCTGTCAAGGTCACTAAGTCTCAGGAGCTAAAAATAATAGACTATGAGAGTTTAGTTGTCCCATACGGTTCATTCACGTGTTGCTACGTACTGGGTAATGGCTTTGGAAACAACTTTGATTTCGAGATTGTTTCGAGCCTGTCTTACTTCTTGACTCACTTTTTAATTGTATATCACACTGTTACGAATGGAGGTAGAATACGTGGCGCATCCCGCGAAAGACTTGGTCACCTGCAAATGTATTACTCCTCATCCTTTACTTCAAGGGAAGGTGATTCAGGGGCAAAAGACTTTACTTATCACAGTCCGAGAGTCTAACCACTGGTCGAATTTCGCTCTGCAATCAACAAAGCCCTCCACTCCTTCACTTAATTGGAAGAAATCCTTCGACAATAAATTGCTTGCATTGTAAAACGGCTAGCCCCCTCAGCTTTATATGCAAATCGATTCAGACGCCACCCCACCCTCGAACGGAAGCAAAGGCAGGCGCAAGCAAACCATGAGTGCTTAAACGCCAATGCCCTCATCCTTCAAATACACTCGACTTGCAGTGGCTCACCATGCTCAATCTACAGAAACTTCAACACCGCAAAATAGACCCGCAGAAAAGTCAATAGTAACAAAGAGACGATTCTGTCTCTGCCCAATCCGTAAAATGTAAAATCATTAAACTAGGAATCAAAACCACTAATAATTCATAACTGTAAACAAAGAAACACTAAACAATTATTAAACCTTTCTTGTTACAATAGAGCAATGCCCGGGGGAGGGGGGTCAGATTGTGCATTTATCGCCTACCAACTAGGTGTGCTCGCAGTTACACTGCCGGAGCACCACTACACCTTGACTCATTTCCATGGTATATAAATCATGGCTTCTCAATTTAACGTATAATGTGTGAGCCGGTTTCCCGGGTGAGTTAGACCTGACTTGAATCCCCTCTAAGGCGAACTGTTTGGCCCATAAAGCAGCATTCCTGCGGTGGGTTTCACGTGCCAAACTACAGCCGAAATAGCAGTTACTGAACAAACAAGGACAAGCCTGACTTAATAACTCGCAAAATGAGGCTTTTTCAAACCTCACTAACCTAACTTCACCATTAGCTAACCGGCTCATCAGTTAGATATGTGAGTGCTGATATGCTATGGCAGATATTCCAAAAGCTGAGCTAGTATGGAAATGTGCCCCGGTAGCGTAACTGGTAGCGCACTTGCCCGGAAAGCGAGAGGTGCGGGTTCTAGTCCCGCCTGGGGCGAAAGTTTTGTTCACAACCCAGCATTCTTGTGAAACATTCGCAACGCGAACTGCGGCGTTAAACTAGCAGTTAACAAACAAGAACGAATCAGGAAGACATCTTCGCCTTTCAAAGGAATTCTATCCAAATACTGTTTGCCTACCCAATTTGCAATTCAAGTATACTCACAGGAATTCATTATATGCAGAACGCCTATTATTTGATCACGGGGTCACGAAGGGATAGCCTGATCGACAACGTCTGAAACCTTCACGGGTATGACCCATAAGCAGTTTTAAACTACGAGTTAACCGGACGCCGATAGCATCTCTTGCGATCATTCCAAAATCTTGATCAGTAATGAAAGCCACCGTTCGCTGCCGTCTTGACCCAATACCGCTAATTTCCAAAGGTTCAGAAGGATCACTGACTGACTAGATCGACAGAAACCTATTTAGGTACAATAATAATGTGGGACGTCCTCTGCCATCTTACCATCTCTCCTCTCTCTCATTATCGGCTTATAAAAGGCCAGGGCCCATCAGCGAAAGTACTCAAAAGACTGGACCGATGTGGCTGAAGGGGACCTTGTATCACATTGTTCTTGATTGTGGGGCGCGGGGTCAGCCGGTTGACCTCACACAAAACAGCCTTCACAACCATCAATACCACAACCGTCACCACACTTTACTGCCAAGGACGTCACTAATTAGCATAAGAGACTCACCTCAGCCCCAATGTCAGCCGTTTTTTACCCTTCCCTCACAGTAATATACAGGAACTACGCTTTACAACATCGCCACATTTCAACTGGGTTAAGCGCCGACCAAAACTCATAAAATCTGTACAGTTATCAGCCTTGAACCACGACAAATGCATCATACAACGACTCGAACCAATGCCACTCTATGACGAAACGAGGAATTTAGGTGAGACGAATTCGTCTCGACACACTAAAGGGGGTTATCTCAAAACCTCGCTACACAATCTAGAAAACTCAGGAACACTTAAAGCAAAGAAAACTTCGAGTAGAAGAGGAAATCCTTTTACACGCACAGAAAAAAGGAAACCCATCCAAATGATAGAGGCAGCCGAAAAAAATCCAGCTTATTTATTTCATTTACTTATTCTGTCAACAGTGTACTATACCGCAATTTATAATCGGGTCGCAGCTAAGCCATTCCGAAAAGGTCTCTCGGCCATACGTAATAATTTTTGAATTCTCAGTATTGCCTAGATTGTGCTGTCCCGGGGAGGCCCTCAGCAGAGACCTGAAATTATAATATAAACCCAAAGAGGGCCACCACAATTTATTCCAAAAGAGTCCCAAAAGTTCACAAATTATTCGAAAAACTCCAAAATTCCAAAAAAACTCGGAAAGTTTCAAAAAGAACTCCTTTGAAATCTTCTGTGTTTCGGTATAAATATAGCAGAAGATTTCAAAGAAGTTCTTTTTGAAACTTTCCCGAGTTTTTTGGGAAATTTTGGAGTTTTTCGAATAATTTGTGATTTTTGGAGACTCTTTTGGAATAAATAATTTGGTGCCTCTTTGTGTTTTATAAAATTTTTGAATTGTGAAATTTGTCTGGGGCAGAGGCTACACAAAGCCCTCTCCATCGTCCAAAGCCCCCGTACACCCATATAGGGGGGGAAGGTTAGGCTAAAGGGTGGGAGGTTCCAAGAAAGCCCCCCCAGCCTGCATGAAATCGAATACACACGTACGATGTCAATTATAATTACGATGGAATTTCTAGCTAATAATAATAAAAATAATGAAAATTGACCAACTCCCGAACCACCCACCCATTCAAAAAACTTTCTCAAGCGGCTATAACTTGTGAATAACCCCGATCCATTCGGCATCGCAAACAAATCAACGGCGAATTTGCGGGTTACCAAGAAGTGAAAAGGGCATCTCAAGCTTGGACTCGGCTTGATTCAGTACCTTTTGTTTCTGGCCGCCGAGCTTGGTACTGCTAAGGCTTAGTGATTTCTTACTTTGATTAATAATGGCCGGCCGGCCAACTGCCCAAGGTAAAGAGTTGTTCCGCCGCTTGTCCTACCCCCTTTTCGGGGAATTGCCATGCCATATCTATTCCCATTCAAAATCGGGCAAGATTTAGATGGCGTCTGGACTCAACAATGGAAGCTGAATCCAGGCCCAATTGCAACACAGAAATCCAATGCCTTAATTTCTCCGGACACAATCAGAGCTCCTAGTCAGATCTCGCGGGCACACCGAAAAATGACATCAGGTCTTAGATTTAGGCCCCCAATTCAAGGCGATTGAAAACGAGTACCCGCGCCCAGAACAAAATAAGTCTTGATTTAACGATTCAATGGAACAGAAAAAGTTCCACTTCAAGCCCGAGGACATGACCTTCATATGTTTCGTCGCCAGCCTCTGTGCGTGGTTATGTTTCGCTGCGTCCTCACGTTTGCAGCGGCCTCTGGGGGATGTGGGAAGTTCGCGATTGGAGAGAGGATTATTGTTGGTTGTCGCCAAATTGCTATTAACATCCTGGCCCACTCCTGTAAAAGGTAACAACTCTGCAAATGAGTTTACGCTCAAATGCAACCTCATTAAACAACCACGTTGCTTCATGCATGTCTAACTACAAAACCGGTTTCGAGCTCTGTAAGGTTGGAACGGGTAAAGGCCTTATAGGGATTGCTGGTGTTGAAGTTTGGAAAGGCGTGAGAAGTGGCCGCGGATTCCTGGCGCCGCTCAGCGGCCCCTGCACGCATCGCACACCTACGATAGCGTACCCCTCGCCGTCTGACAATCTAGCCCATTTAGCAGGACGGCACTCTAGCGTGCTGGACGAGCGGCCGGCTCAGCACGAATGGAGAGTCTCATCAATGCGACGTTGCACGGCGTCAAAGAAGGATGTTCCTCGGGTACTCTCCGGACCGTTCTAAGCTATACTCTTCATCTATATTACCCTAAAATCCCATAGATAAGAGCGGTCCATAGATATTTATTTTTTCAAAAATAAAATAAAAATAAAAATATTTTTTCAAAATCATTTTTTACCGGTAAATTAAACCGCTCTTATCTATGGAATTTTACTGATCGAATGGGCTCTTCAAGTTCTATCCAGAGATCAAATTCCGGCATTTCTAGAGAGATTCCGGCAGAAATTCCGTTAAAATCGCTATTTTTCTATATGAATTGTTTATTAAGTGGGCGGGGTTTAGAGTTGAGGGACGGAGCTTCTTCTAAACTTCTTCTCCGATTTTTATTTATCCATCCATCAAGTTAGAGGGGTGACTGCATTCAATTTCAATTTCATTCCAATTCATTTTTCACCGGTAAATTAAACCGCTCTTATCTATGGGATTTTAGGGTACTGGGTACTGACATCCCTACCAGAGCACTCATAGTGGGCTGCCTTTGATCGTAAAACTCCGCCATTTAAAGTATAGCACCCATTAATAAGTGAGAGAATAGCTTTCGCCCGTTTACCAGTTTTAATAACTCTGTAACGTTCAACAATAGAAAGTGGGAACCATAAGAATCTTGCTTTTTTCATTTTTCAAAGTTTTCAAAACCAAAAATTTGAACCATATTCAAAAATAATGAAATAAAAACAAACAAACAATCAAAAATCTTTGGCAAATTCTTTACTTTCTCCTTCTATGGGGCTATAAATTCATCTACAACCTTCAAATGGAAAAGGTTCAACCTACAAACGAAGAGAAATTGATTACGGTAGTGTTTTGCAAAGGTGTTGGCGATTGAGAGTAGACGTTAGATCCTGTTTTGTGGAAGCGTTTGATGCGGGTTTTCGAATAGACGATGAACGACAAACAAAGAATTACTCTCTCGTACCGGTTAGGGGTCCACAATCTAAATAGAAATAACGACACTGAGAGTGGTACTAATTTATTATAAGACTCAAGGAGAAGGACGAACAGAAGACGGAAAACAGAACGGCCAGAATCGGAAACTAGGGCTTACGCTCATCTCATGAACTAACCTAATAAAATAGCAGAATATGAGTAAATGACATAGGGAATTGCCTCCTACAATTCTTAGTCGTCATATGCTCTTCATTCAAATCTGTGAAATATGCATAGGTAATAGCGATGTATGGAAGGGAAAATTTCGGCAGCACGAGGGAGAGACAACACACGAGATTAATTAATATAATTACGAAATGTGTAAATAAACGATAGTTACAAACGGTATGCTTTAAAACATGAAACGAAGACTATTGCCAGGAGAATACTAGGAAACACCTCTGCGTTTGGCTCAGACATCGACCACTGAGCTATGCTCTATCAAATCGGTCACTAGACTAAAAAATGATACGTACCGTAACCGCCAACAATCCTCGAGTCTTCGCTCATTGTGAATAAGAACCCCTGTTGCCACTTCACCAGGGAATAGCGGTACATCCTGCGGGGACGCTTAGTTACACTCTTAGAAACGCCGCAGTGTTTATTACTCGACTGTGAAAATTTAATATTATGTTACTGCCTTAGAATTCATCATTCACGCATCCTCATGTCATTCGGACTGACCTAGCAGGCACCAAGAACGTGTGGCTATCCTGCGGATCTATTTCTTCTGACCTGAAAAGGCGGCAGAAATCCCGGCACAGTTGTATTTGGAGCCGGCTACGGGGACTGAGTCAGTGTAACGTGTAATGGTGGTAGGAAAAATCAACAACGGTGCCGCTTACTGCCATGCGATACAGAATCTAGACCTGCTTTTCAGTCGCATGTGGAAAGTCATGCACCATGTTCGAAATGTTACACTCCCTCTGTTTAAGGGACTTTGGCAAAATCCGCTGCCTGTTAAGTGAAGCCCGGCCCAACTACGATACAGTCATGTCAGTCATGCTGAGGTCTACGGTTGGACTGACTCTGGGTAGGTTGGCCAGCCTCGGACCTGCGAGAAAACGCTCGCATCCCAAATCTCCCAGTGAATCTCAGCCTATGGTTACCTCCCGAAACCACAGCCCAATACAGTGCGTACCAAAAGTATGTGGACACCCTGGAATCGATTCTCAGAGGGTCAGCTAAAGGCTTTTATGTCATGAAACCTCCACCATTCAACTCCTAGTGGTCGATAACCTACAATGATATTCTTCGCAAAAGATTTCGTTCTAACTTAGCGAACTATTTTTCATGGAAAGTTTTTTCTTTGTATCAAAATTATGTGGACACTTTTTGAAAAACGGCAATATCTTCAAAATCTGAAATCGGTAGGCCTACCAAAGTTTCTAGTAAGTTGAGCCATTCTGTTTGGCATGCTATGAATGGGGTCTGGATACATGTCTTGCAGATCTGTTCCCAACTAGCAAATTTCACCGACGTGTTAGGTCACTTGTGATATTACTCTTTTGTTCAATGACGTAGAGACCGCGAACCACGATACCTCTACGTTTTCAATAAGGATGAAGTCTGAGGAATACGCTAGCCGACTTGCCAATCAAAGCCGTTGCGTTTAGCATTTTTCCAAATGGAATGGTGTCAGGGACCTCCCCTGCAAAACAAGTGATTTGCGACCATGACTTTTCGAAAAAGGTTGTAGCCGGGACTCAAGCACCTCATTATAATCCTAGTTGTCTACCTGACATGTTGGCAAGCCAAACTTCAATGTCCCCCTCCTTTTGGAACCACCCCAGACCTTTGATGAACATCTTCCGAATTGTCTCTTCGAGCACATCTGCGGGTCCGACCAAAGTCTCTCCAAAAACCTCAAGACCCACCCGAATAGTAAGGAATAAGCTTCTTTCTGCCAGTCGAGTTGGTCTATGAAAGAAATTTCCACAGAAAGTCTTTTATACTAATTTTACCATTTCCACGAAAGCGCTGTCTGTGTGGGTTCAAAGTATCATGTTGTGATCCTTTTTTGAGTGGGAATTCCAACCTTGCCAACCTGAACCCGCATTCATATACAAAGCCTTCTTCATCTTCTTTCGTGTCGTGTGCTCAATTGATTGAATGAGACACCGATTGGTCTTTTTTAAGATCGGGAAGATCATTTATGCGTAAAGTTGAGTAGTACGAAAAGAATAAATTTGAGAAAATTAAGGCTATTCTTCTGTTGTTTTGAACAAGTAGCGATTGAGAACAACCCTCAGTCAAGGTCGAGAGCTTAGCATCAGGATTTCGGATTTCTCTCCAAACATACGAGGACGCATGACTGGTTGACGTGCTATTCGCAATAGGAAGGTTCAGGAGCAGGGTCAAGCGTGCGTTGAGGAATCCTCGACACGTCGCAGGGGGGGGGGTCGTATTGGCCCGCTGGGTGGAAGAGATCGAGCCATTTTGATGCAGTGGGATCATCACCGCCGGAAGACAAATATCAAGGATGAGTCGATGCCAGGCCAGAGGATTTCCAATGAAAACGATATTTCACCCACACAAAATTTTCGTGATTCTGAGGCGTCCGGTAATTCTTAGTTACTTCAGTGTTTTATCACCACACAAAATAAAGAATCTGAATTTCGCACGCTTTCCAAGAGATATTTCATCTTTCAAGTAAGACCCCGAATCTGAAGGGATGTGAGGTACACGGCGCATCCGAGAAAGGGTCTAGTTGTTGCGCGCGCACTCCAACTACGGCTCCTTGGACAAACAACCTCAATTCAGGAACAATCGAGAGAATTCTGAAAGTGTCCGTGCGCATTTACAGGGAGGTGTACACCATTCAACACTGCGTTAAACACGGATCGGTGTCAAGGTGGTTAATTCTATTAAACATGTACCCTTTAAAGTTGAGAAACACTGATCAATCACTTTTCTTAGAAAGAGAAAAGCAATGATTTCAAATCTGCTCTTACTTTAGTACATAATCGCCCTTAAAAGGATATACAGCCGTTGAAATAGTGCCAATGTAGCGAAAAAGTACCTTTCGGCGGTACTCGTGCGAAAATCCTCAACGTAGCCGTTTTTTTAATACTGGACGTTTGGAGCAGTTCTAGTAAGCATTTGATAGAGCAAATCTTCTAGTTTATGATGGCGTATTTACTTTTCGGATTGGATGAGTTTGAACGGAGTTATGGCTTTAGGAAGTAAAAAAACTCGCACTCATCACAAATTTTCCTCGTTAATTTTGCGAAAATCCTCAACGTGGCCATTTTTGAAATACTGGACGTATGAAGCTGCTTTAGCAACCGTTTGATAGAGAAAATCTTCTAGTTTTGTATGACGTATCAACTTTTTGAATTTGACGAAAATGAAGCAAGTTGTTGCTTCGGAAAGTGTAAAAACTCGTGCTCATCTCGAATTTTCCTCGTTAATTGGCCTAAATTTGTTATTTCTTATAACTTTTTGTAATTTCTATACTGATTAGAAAAAGCTCTTCACAAAACTTCCAAATCTACTTTCAGATTGAAAATTCGTCATATTTGAAGAAAGTTATAATCATTTGAATATTTGTTCAAATTTCAATAGTAAATAAGCTGCTCCACGGTCAACGCCAAAGTCCAGTCAACACACAGCTGGCGAAGGCGGTTAAAAAGCTTCTTTCAACTGAAGGGCTACGTGCAAATTGAGAACCACAATCTGTGTAGTACTAGAATTTGGTAAGTCTTGTGGAGGAAATAAATGAAGAACAGATGTTGGGTATGCCATTTTTAGTGGCTAGTTTGTCGTTTTCTGGTCTGTTTGCT
>MU889898.1:0-12345 GCA_036418205.1 Ostertagia ostertagi
AGAAGTAAAGGTTTAGCTGAGACTTTGGTTTCTAATGAAATGGTGCGCTCTATTTCCACATTATTTTGTTGATACAGAAACAAGTTGTACAGTACTGGACTTGGGAACAAAATTATTTCTGAACTCTACTTAATAAGTTCTTGTCATCAGAAACAAAGAAGTGGTTAGGATTTGAGAAATATTGACATGGCCGGAATCAAACAGAAGGGGCATTTGTGGTGGAGAAGCAGGAGGAAATGGCCACAGCTGATAAGGTTATAACAGATCTTTGGGGCGGACCTGATTGGCAACTGGCAGAGGGCATTGACGCGTTCCCGAAAAACATCATGACGGGTATTTATTAAATAATTTTACCTGCTCTTGCAATTTTTGCAAACGTTCGATTTCCTCATTTAGCCTCGCTACTTCACCAACATACTCTTTGAACTTCTCAGATTTTGACTTCGATTGTCGTGGAGGTAGACCAACCTGAAGCGACCCGATGGGATTCGAAAAACCTTCCCTACATAAAAAAACTGGTCATACACTCGCCTTCGGTAATGGGAGAGTCTTAATCTTTTTAGCAGTGGAACTCTTTGCACCGTCGTTTGAATCTTCATCCATGCTGCTCTGCGATCTGCTAGAGAGATGAGAAGAATCCTGAGAAAAACGAAGAACAACTTAGAGATGATCGTATTGGCACACTGTCACCACTTTTCACAATCCTGTCGAATGGTCGACCAACATGATTGCTAGACAGTGATACCTTCAATAGTGAACTTCACAGCAATCGTTTCTAAATGGTTTTCACCTAATGAAAGTATAATCTCAGTATTACCAAATGAGACGATGAAGAATCGCTTTTGCCAGCGGCTAGCACGGTGTTACCGTCGCGCATGTCAATGTCGCCATGTGACTCCTGGTTGGGTACTGAATAAGCTGTCTCTGCAGGTACTGCATATGGTACATGGAAAGTTGACGGAGCTGGTGCGTAACCTGAAATATTATAATTTAGTAGACCAGACAAATTAGAGTGGGTGAAAACGTTCATCGCACCGGCGAATGAATCAGTGCCGAACAAGGCAGGCTCTTCCGGTGCATACTTTGACAACGTTGCATAGTAGCCATAAGAGCTTGCAGGGAGACCGGTTCCGTCAGACGTAGTTGGCTGTTCACTTGTTGAGGAAATATAAGCTTGATATCCATAATCTTCGGCTGCGTAAGGTTTGCTTGCATCGTCGGGGCGGTTATTCACCGGAGTCGACGTGGTGCTAAATTTCTATTGGGTTTGAAGATGGCAAGGCTTTGAAGTTCAGAATCCAGAAACTTCTAGGAGCCTATCTGATTACCAACAAAAGTGAGCAAAACGATGGGACTTACGCATTGTATGCGCCAGCAGGCAATGGTTCCAACGGGATCGTCCTGCACGACGAATTATCACACATCTCTTCTTGCCTCTAACTGAAAATAATGGCAAAAGTTCTTGGGAAAAGAATGTTACATTTCGAATTCAAACGAAATGAGCTTGAAATCACTGCAATCATGACGAAAGCTTAAACCATCCAAATTCTGACTTTGTAGTGCAGGTGGTTTTCTTTTTCTCAAGAACCCACACTTTTGCTATGCTTGCGGACTCACCTGCGAACACCAACATTCAGCTGACGCCTCGCAAAGAATAATGCGTTCGTCGGCGTGCTCTTGATGCCTCATCGTAACAAATGTGCGAACATTCTCGAGGGGGTGAGATAAAACTTTGAGTTCCCTTGTCTTAACCAAACTAGAAAGGGTACTTATGAGGTATGTAATGCTCAACAAACCATCTTTTGAAAGTGAAGGAGCTTCCCCACAGAATAAAAATATGGAAACATTCCCCCTTTTCGGGCAATGCAGTGCACGGCAGCACATGCGCAATAGCCCCGCTTCAAGCTCTGCAATACGACAACAACACAAACCCTGACCTCGAGAAACCAAACGCTAACTGATCACTCCGTCATCAGTCTCTAGTGGAGCACACAGGCCATCAGCCAGGCAAGAGGCGCTACGCATACGCGAACACCCCCCCCCTCTACCTAATCAGCCCACATCTGCTTAACAGCACCACGCCCGTATTTGCTTAGGGCCCGTCTCCAGTAAAGAACATTGCCAGGGGCGTATGCAGACACTACCGGCCAGGAACAGTCCCAAAACCGCTATCCGTTCGCGGTTGATGACGCAGTCCCCATGATCTAGATTAGGCTGCTTCATAGTCTGCGCCGTCGCGGACGCCGTCCGCAGGTTCGTGTGGATCGCACGGACAGTGCGAAGAGCGTCAATGCGCAGAGTCGACGCCCTGACGCGCAAGACGTCGACTCTGCGCCATGTACGCGTTGTGCGCCAGAGCGCGTGTTGACGCTCTTCGCATTGTCCGTGCGGTCCCGCACAGAAACGTGCCGACGACGCAGACTATGAAAGCAGCCTTGGGGAGTGTCCAGAGACGCAGTTTGAGACCCATCTACGGCTGGTTACTGCTGCATATGGTCCTAGAACGAAATTAGCTAGGTCACTAAACTAAAACAGACCTCTTACTAATAAAATACAATCGACATCACTAGTACAGCCACTCCTACAGATGCACTACTACATCGGATTGCACACGGTGACCACAATACAAACACTAATGACGCTCTGAAAGGGAATTCATGAAACAAGTCAGTAACTGACGCCGCGCTCGAGTTTCACATTTTTTCGAAAGGATCCACATGGTGTTTTCTCCATTATTACTCGTTGCTCATAAGTCACACTAAGATAAGTAGTCTTTATTGTATCTATGGCACTTACATGTCAATGAAGGTCATGACTAGGAGGCACGCAAAACAACGGAAAACGTAAGTAAACGCAATGCAATAAATGCACTAATAAAACACACCGGATTTAAAACAAGCTAAAAAATTCGTACCTAAAAAATGAGCACTGTAAGCAAACTATGAAATCATCTACGGATTCTACGACATACAAGAACAAATTATGTAATTACAGTAGGCGCCGTTCTTTGTGTGAATTGCTCCATTTTGCAGAGATCCAGTGCAATGAGGACCAACGGCTTGAGGAGCTCCTGTAACCAGCTACTTTAAAATTATATTTATTGAAGACTGGTGT
The DNA here is from genome assembly GCA_036418205.1 of Ostertagia ostertagi. Classification (NCBI taxonomy): domain Eukaryota; kingdom Metazoa; phylum Nematoda; class Chromadorea; order Rhabditida; family Trichostrongylidae; genus Ostertagia; species Ostertagia ostertagi. The sequence continues at coordinate 3,115 of MU889898.1, forward strand.
TCAATGAAGACATCAAAATTACTCGATCATATACGCAATAAAGTAATATCATCGTCGAACCATACAACCACACAATTAGATGACGTTTAGAAGCATTTGTATTTGTGATTTTTGGATGGAATAGCCGTATTCGTTGTGTTAACGGTCACGGGGCTGCTGTTAACCAAGGCGTAAGAGTCTAGCCAAAAAATGCTTTGTGTAGTATAAAGGCTAAGCCTTTCAAGGGTGGAAATGAAGCAGAGATGCTGTAATGGCGTGCATTTACGAGACGCCCCAAATATCACTACAAAAAGCCGAATCACAAAGAGTTGCGGTTGACAAGTTACCGGGGCGGGCTTCAAAGGGGTCGTGGTGGTGGAAGCTTAGGTCTTCTGAAACACGCGAGATCGTTTTCAGAGATTGGGAGCTCTTTATACGTCTCAGCACACGTCACATGAAGCGAAATTGTTGAAAATATGTAGAAGTCGCTGCTTCAGATCTGCACAGGTGTATTTACCCACCCCTCCCACTCCACTCCCGTTCGGCAGCAGTTTTAGAGGGGCTTTAGGGGCGGAGATGGAGTGCGTCATATGGCGCAGGGCAGGACTGTTAGGAAGGACAAACACTGTTGAAGAGACATTGAGGTCGAGGTCGTGAAAAGAGGTCGTACGTCTGTCATGTTCAGGTATGAGTTCCTTGGTCTTAAATTCCAGACCTGAACTGGAGCAATTATTACCTGAGCAGGTGCAAAGAGCCTGTTCGCATCATTCGCCGGTAGTGTATTGAAAATCAAAATAAATATACGTAAAAGACGAATAGTGGCTCCTGCCGATCCTGTTCCGGAAAGACGGAACACTAGACGTGAACCATCTTCAAACACAATACGCAACCCCTGAAATGGAGGCGCAGTATAAGAACAAACATAACGCTCAGGCAAAATTTAAAAAAAAGCTGTTCAACGGCAGTCATATAATAACTAAGATTCTAACGCTGAAATCGCACCACGTGCAGGTAAGATTATTCCTCGCAGAATTAGGAATATAAATTTGTGCGTCCACTTTGACGGCATTCTTTACAAAGGCCTAACTACCACAGCTGAGAGCACATATAATCACAAGAATGCTCAGTTGTGGCAAAACCTTCGCCCCACCTGGGATTCGTGCTCGAATCTATCGCTTTCGAAGCGATTGTGCTACCAGTTATAACACCTAAGCACCGTTTCACTCCAACTCAGCTTCGATAGTAAATTTACCATAGGTTGTCAGCATTCACACGTATAAACGTGGTGAACCGGTTAGCCAGTATCGGCAGTAAACCGCCGATACTGGCTAACCCGCCGAAAGCTTTATTAGACGTTACGCATTTCTTACATGTTTTTAATCTGATAACGTTGTTGTTGTGCGCCCGTTCGCTTGCGATTAATAGCACATCTAATGTTTTCTAAGAACAGGTACTGTTTCGTAGCAACTGATCCATCTATGGGATCAGTATATTGAAAATTATCAGCCAGTTTCACCTGAAAACAGTAACTTTTGAGTAGGAGAACAAGAGCTTCGTTTCATTTTCGAAAGAGTAGGAATTACAAGAAAAGAATTTAAATAGTGGAGCCAAGATTCACAACAGGACTGCGTAACGTTTAAAAATGAGCTCCAACATAAACTGCGCTCTTTAATTATTTAAAATTGATCGGGAGCATGTCCAAGGAACATAAAGAAAGAGCTCAAGTAGTTCTAAAGAAAACCTTATATGTGACGTTGTTGGCACTCAGTTCTCTGCCTACGAAAGCTCCCATTTGTGCTTCGAGGAATGTCATCAATAGATTGGCCCCTGAAGCATCTACGTTCTCGTAGTCGTACCTGAAGCAAGCATTATTCAAACTAAACATTCTGAACGAACGACTCTCAATTTCTGAGTTACAAAGTGATAATCACCTCGTGAAAACGTTTCGACCATAACGTTTCCATAGCTCTTTAACAATGTCTTCTACTGATAGTTTCTTTTCCGCTAGAATCTGCAACCATGCTAACATCGCCCACACGCCATCTTTTTCTCTGAAAGAAATCAATTCGTGGCAGGATGCGCAAAAATAATTGAACTGACCTTATATGATCACTACCAGTTCCGAAGGATTCTTCACCGCATAAGTATATACGTCCAGCATCCATCAAATTGCCGAAATACTTCCACCCAGTTGGTGTTTCGAAGATCTGGAGAAAGCGGCAAAATAAACATTAAGATCGGTAACGATGGAGATTGGAAGATATTTCTGAGCTAATCGAGTATAGACAAGTCGCAGCCAATTCCGAGGGCTTATCGTTATTCGCTGTTTCCACGCAACGTACCCTGGACAAACCAGAGAGCGGCAAATGTTAAAATTCCTTATAAACCAGTATGATAATGCATGTGGAATAATTCAGAATAAATAATATAAAATTGTAATAGATTGAGACTCCACCTCTAATCCTTTAGCTTTGGCTACTAGATCAACGGCACCAGCTGTAGGCATAGATCGTGCAAAGCCTTGAAAAAAAAAACATAATGCGAACAGGTGAACGTTAGTAATGAAATAAACAAGTGCAGTAATTACCGGCGACTTTCTTGGACTGGAAATAGGGAATGCAGCCTAGGCTGTCGGCAATTACAGACCAGTGCTGTCAGGCAATTTACAGCCAAGAGAATCCGCTATGGCAGTTCCACAAAAAATCCATTCTTCCCAAGATCATGTTTACGCATCCTGAAAATAACTGCCTGACAAATATTTTGATCCACACACATGGAACTTGATTAATACTTGGACAACATACCCCATCACCATCAAACGCGGCTCCAAAATCATGTTCTCCTTTTCTCATCTGATCCACCAGTCCCTTTCGCATACGTTAGATTGGGGTCAGGGTGGCCACCGCCAAAGTCCGGGTTTTGGATTAGTCCTGAAAAAAAGATTGAAATGTGGTTACACGTCTAGATAGTTTCACCACATTTCAAAATGGCGACAATTTCAATGAAACCAGGTGAACTTCCTTAACTGTGCCTCGCATTTGAAAAATTAACAATCAAAAAATCATGTGATTCGTTAGCAATGTCATTCCCAACCCTACACTACATCGTTTCTTTTTTCAATTTTAGCGCTACAGAAGGCTAATAGAATGCTCCAATAAAAGGTGTGCGATGGACAGTGGCTCGGGACGAATATAGGCCAAGCAGCCTTCGTTAAATCTTTTGCACGTTTCATGTCAAACAGTCATCATGAGGACGGTGAATTTAAAGTAGAAACTATGGCGAGTAAAGTGCAAATTAGGAGATAAACTCCAATAGGATAATTTAAAATGCAAAATCCGTGTCCAAGCCCCCTTCATAGCTTGCGGCCTTGCGCTTCTTCGCGGAGTACAAACGTATCGATTATGCGATATTCCGATCGCAGAATCGCGGTCGACACGATATCAGTATTCGAACGTCTTACACCTTGAACTGCAAAATGGTCGCAGTATAAACGACAGCCAACTTAGACTGTAATTTCAGCTTCTTCTGTTTGCACGTCATATTCGACTCGGAAAATAAAATCAAGCGGCCAGGGTAGAGGTAAATTTCAAATCGGGCGTCCTCTGGACGTCTTTTCCAGAGACTCGAAATGAGAACAGCTCTCCATTGATGAGGAAATGAATTAGCAAAAAGCGAAATCAAGAATTCCAATCGAAGTTGTAGGAGAAGGCAAAGGGAGTTAGTTCATTTCTATAGAAGTAAGCATAAGTCACGATATTCAATCTTAATACATTGACAACATTGAGACGCGGTAACGCATCTCACTTTGCGCACCTCGTTGGGCACATTGAGACGCGGTTGCGCGCCTCACCCTTGTCATCCCTTTTTCTAGCGTATGCGTGGGGATTCTTTCCAATTTGCTTGCCTCTATTCTATGGATTACAACATAACATAACTGTAAACGACATGGGTCACGGTATGATCAAATATGCTCCAGTTTAGCAGAAGTTTTTAAAGCACCGAATTGGCAGCTTGGTTCATTCCTCGTTTTCTTCTATTCTCATGAACATGTCAATGAGAAAAGGGTAGTGAAAGTAAATGCAAATCTAAAGGGATAGAAAGATATATGTTTCACTTGACACATCCACATCGAAAATAGTTTTGGCATCCACTACAGAGAAAAGGACTTAAATTCCAATTTTTCTTTACCATTTCACGTTTTTTGATCGGAATTTCGCTACTATATCTTCGATTACTTTCTACGCATTGAATATTGCTGAAATGGTTTCGTACCTTTGAAGCTTCCCAAGGTTATCGTTCGAAATTTACGGGTGTGAGGTGTGACGGCCGCGCTCGCAAAAGCGCCCTTGTCCCACGCGGTGCAAAAACCCAAAACGCGCGATGTCGTCAACGTGTTAAAGTCACTTATATTTTACCACATTCTCAGCGCGATTGCGCTTCATAGCAATTTCCAAAACAAAGAAATTTCTTACATTAACGTACCGAAGCAAACCGCGAGGTTGAACTCCAAGGTGATCGCACAAAATTGTTGATACGTATGGGCCAGTTGCTCCATGCATAGAATCAATAAGTACCTCGAATCGCTTTCCAGTGAGTTCACCAGAAATGAGCGATTTAATCTGAAAAAGTGTGACTTACTGGATAAGGACAACTTGATACAAGTTCGTTAGTTGATGCATTCACATGACCAAATTCAACGAGTCAATAAAACATGTTCCTTGGAGAACTCAATAAATTGGATCCTCTCCCAATTTTATGTGATCTGCGCGTCACACAAACCCTAGGCAATGATGCGATAGCCATGCTGACCTATACCTGCATCTATCCAATGACTGCACATTTTTACGATAGTGCACACCTTTCGTTTTTCTTTTCAAAGGCAAAGTCCAACGTCAGAACAACGGATCGATGTTTCGTCTTCTGTTTCTTGAGAGGAAGGAATAACACATTGACTAAATTGTCGTCTACAAACCAGTACGGATTTATTCGTCAGTTAGTTCTCTCTGTAGAAAACTATTAAATTTCCTTTCTTATAATGCCGCTAATGAATTAAATGTACTTGGTTTTCCCGGATGCAGGTCTTCATTGCTGATTCCGCAATACATGTGTAATCAGACAGCATCGAGAGCTCCAAAAAGCACGGGTGGTATTGAATTTTTTGGGGGAGTCGCCACGTGCTCTAGTGAATTTGCAATTACATGACGTACCCCGCCACCAAAACAGAACGGTAGTTTCGTAATGTTTTCGTATTCTCGGGTTAACAGAATGCGAATCTGCGAGGTGACTCGCATAACATTTCAAAGCAAGGCAGGCATTCTTTTTGCGTTCCAATGCTCTTCAATTAAAGCCAACTGCTCTCACAAAGAAAAAACAACGAAGTGAGCATTCAAAACTTCCGTAATGGAATGATTTAGCCGTCAAAAGCAAGATACTAGAATGTTCACCCTGAATCCTTCATTCTACTCTGAAAGCAAACTTTACAAATTGCTTTCAATGTGCAGTCCGCAACGTGAACAGTAAAACTTATCACTTATGGAATCACAATAGTTGACCTTCCACTAAGAGACCCGTGAGAATAACCTACCTTCCAAAATCGAATAACATTTTTGATTTTTAGTTTAAGTTTTTATAAATATTTATTTTTGTTAGAAAATGAATTTTTGTTTTTAAGATTATTAAAAATTTGTGTTTGATTTTCTTTGCATTAACTCCACATAATCCTTTACGGAGTCAATGACGTCTACAACGAAGTGTCCAACATTTTCCACGTCAAATTCACTTCTGCAAGGAAGATATTAGGTACTAACAACTGGCCGTAACTGGCTGAAACCTTACGTTCCAATTTGGGAGAAATCACATTGCAGATCTGGGCAGATAGAATAAGTGGATATTTGTGTTGTAATAGTATATATAGCATTGGTCACCTTAAATTGACAAATGAGATAAGAACTTCCGCACTTCTGAATTAACTGATCTAACTTTTGTATTGGACAGCCAAGTGCGCCTGCAATGCATAATTAGTCCAGGCTTCAGGCTTGGCACAAAATAACTAATAATATCAAATCATACGTAACGATATGTGATATGTATTTGTCGGCTATGCGTTTTTCTGCAGAATCATTACACAAATGGCGAAGTGTTCAAAAAAAACGTTACTTGTTATTTTTGATGCTATTGGTTCCTTTAGACATTACTTATTCGATGCCAGTGCCACGTGCGCCAATATTCTGCAGATACAGTAACTCGTGTAGCGTGCAGCTATCGAATACTACGCTCGCGGCCGATTTCTGATGCTATTGATTATTTGTGTTTGGCCTAAGTAGTGTTAATCTTGCCTGCAGGCGCATCTGGCTCTGAAGCAATCAAAGCTCTGCTCGTATCCTCACTCTGGCGAAAACATGTTAAAAAAAATATGTAGCAGGTAAATGATGTGCTCCAAAACTCACAGCGTCAGGAGCTGGTCCACCATTCTCGCAGTTGAACTTTATACCAAAATCAGCTTTAGGACCTCCGGGGTTGTGACTAGCAGTGAGAATGATGCCTGAATAACGAGTAGTTGACAGAAATTCTGACCACAGGACGACAATGTGAACATACCTCCATCAATCTTCTTCCCTTCGAATCCCTTTCGGATTAGATTAGAAACCGCAGGAGTTGACAGAAAACCGTTCTGCCCAATGATCCCTTTCGGATTAGATTAGAAACCGCAGGAGTTGACAGAAAACCGTTCTGCCCAATGATCAAATGAGCAATCTTGAATGAGGAAGGCTAACCGTTAGATTTTGATGTACCTGCTAATACTGATAATACACTTCGAAAGGTCTACCAACCCCGTTTGCAGCTGCAATTTTGATTATGACGTTTACAGCTTCTTTGCACAAGAATCTTCCATCGCCGCCAACGACAAGGGTGGCGCCCTTTCTTCTTGAAACCTAGACCTCCATCCAGAACAGCTTGTATAAAGTTCTCAGTATAGTGTTCTTGTTGAAACTCGGGAACCTGTGAAAAAATAGGAACAAATTTTGAAAGCCTGGATTTTTCACTTCAATCCTACACACCAGTTGAGGCAAAGGATAACCTCGAACAAGGCCATACAAACATAAATGCACTACAAAAAAGAAGCAGACACAAATTGCGGCTAATATGCAAACTTGCTTATGTTATTTGATCTATTATTTAGAATACACCATGATTTTCAAATATGCTCAATGCTCTCAACTTGCGCGACTGTGAAGGTAGAGCACACATGCGCAATTAAAAAAGACCGATACTCGTTTTGAGGAACTTTTTGATTACATCTGGAAGTTTTCCCTTCATGAAAACTTAAAAAGTTTTGCAGTGAGAGAAATACCTGAACTGATAAGAGACGTTCTCACTTTCTTTGTTGAGTAATTTTGAAATTCCCTAGGAGAGGAATGGTACAGAAAAAGCTCGAAAGAAAAAATAATAACATGTTTGGGGAATCCATTTTGGATCAATGTGTCATCTGATGTCAGAATTTAAAATATATTCCAAGGATTGGTACAAAACTGCGCTCCTAGTTATCCGAAAGGTAAAATAAACAAAACAATTCACTTATAAGATAGTGAACTCACCCTCTTTCTGAGTCCACTTGTTCCCGGCTTCTGCCCTTGAAATGGTTTCGTCTGTACAGTTTCCACTTTCACCATACCTGAGCAGATTAAAATAAAGCCTAAGGCTTCAAGTGAGATTTCTGACGACGAGAATGAGAATGCTGAAAATCATGTTAGTTTCCAGCACTTGTAAAGAATGTGACAAGGTCAAACATGTCTTGTAAAAAGTCCTAACCACCCCCCCCCCTTCTGCTCAACGCGACAATGAGTCCTATTTCACTTCATGTCCCAGCTCAGCGTGTCTCTACGGCATCTCCAGCTTGACGACGTAGCACTGATCCAGCTCGATGCGCTTGCCCATCTTATAGGCGTAAAGAGAATGAGACGTATCAGTAAAAATTGAAATCGCCCACAATGTATAAGTGTAAAACCGCACTGCTATTAATCCAGAGCCGAAAGATGACTTTTCCTATTCGAATATCTCAGAAAAGATCATTTACCCAGGAGGCAATTTTGTACAGTAGTTGCTAAAAATCGACATCGCGCGGCAGGCTGGCGCACCCGCAGCGAAAACAACTACGGTATGGAAGAACGCGCGATTGGAGCAGCTTTTTTGCATGCGTGAATTTGTAAGTTTCTGATTCCTTACTTGCCCGCGCTCACACCCATTGTATTGATAAATGCGGTGAATCACTAATTCTGTCTCATTATTGAAAACGTTTTGTGACTTACACGATTCCGGGCGATGCCACACAAATGGTGTTTTACGAATTATCGGTGAACGAGGGTTTAATAGTGTCGCTTGTGCTTGCATTTTGTGGGTTCATATTGTTGTATAGACATCTGCATAAGGGTATAACATCTTTTACGGAACGCTTCTGTCCTCATCACGGATATGATACTCATTTTTGACGCTGGCGCCATTTGGGGCCGGGTGGCGCCACAACTGATTCCCACTAAATTCGCTGTAAACTTCTGTATAGGGGTTATTCGGGGTCCTGATTTGTTGTTAGCGCTATTCGGCGCCTGCTTCCTGCTCGTCTGCGCCCTCGCACTAATTAGATCGCAATAGGACTAAGCCTTTGAGTAGTGTAGGGCTCCAAAGTGGGTAGGCCATTCCCCTGTGGTCTGACACACTCCAACTTTTGCCACACGGTGCGTGGTTTACCCACTCCGGAGTTTCACCCCCCCCCCTAAGCTTTCCTCCCCTAAGCTTAGTCGTAGGCGCTGTAGGTGAGAAAGCTTAGAAATGAAGAAAGTATGCGTTAAACAGCACGAATGTGAAAAATGAGTGTCATATTCATGATCAGGGCCCCAAATAACCCTATGCAGAAGTTTACAGTCGTCTCATCAAACGTCCATCAACCATTCCTCTTCCAGGTTCTCCAGAAGCTCTACCATTCCAATGGGTTTCTGCACCGAACCAATTAAAAAATAACCTACCTCCCTCTTCACTGCTAGTTAGCGGTCCACTTCTGGTTACCATTTCCTCGTTCATTATCAAATCCATGGCTATTAAGCTTCAAACTCCTTGTCGCAATCAAAGCCGACACAAATATCGCGCTCCAATCGCGCGTTCTTATATACCGTAGTTGTTTTCGCTACGGGTGCGCCAGCCTGCCGCGCGATGTCGCGTTGCGAAGAGCGAAAAAGTCGCGTTCTGTCCTAAGTACCCACA
>MU889904.1:0-10646 GCA_036418205.1 Ostertagia ostertagi
AATCGTCTGAGAGACATTTTTCAGAGGGAGCGACTACTATCCGATTTCAGCACTTGTCAGGACATAAAGGTTGACCCTGGTTGTGAGGACACCTCATTGCAGTGCGGCTCCTCACACTGGCTCAGTACGAGCAGTCCGCTTAGCGGATAGGCCCTGGCCCTCACAAGCTTCAACTTGCAAGGTTTGTTTGCGGCTAGGTACATCCCATCACGATTTATTTCGCAGAACTGTGTCAATTGTTGCAAATATATCACTGGATTTGTTAAATGCGCCATTGAAACCTGGGATAGAGTTGGTGAACCCGTGTAGCATCGGTAGCACAGGTGCCCAGAAAACGAGAGGTGAATGTTCGATTTGCCCTTGGGGCAACTTGTTTTGCCCATAAAGAAGAAGGGCACACTACAAAAGGCCCGCAGCTCGGCAAGAGCAGGAATGCAGGCGAGTGTGAGACGTACTATGGTACATCCTATTTAAATTCATGCAAATTGCTGCACTTCGCGCCTCGACTCGTCCACTAGCGTGTCTGCGTCTCTGCCTTCTTGACGAGCCTCCGTCGATGGGTACCCCCAGGAGGCCCGTCGCGCGGCAAGAAGGCAAAGTCAGCGGACGAGTCGCGCGCGTACTGTAGGGATTTCGCGTCAAGTTAAATAGTGTCCCATTGCACGTCCTACATCGCACACCACGCGCTGCAACTCGTCCGCCGACTCTGCCTTCTTGCCGCGCGACGGGCCTCCTGGGGGTACCCCCTGTCGATTAACCAAAGGAGTACCCCTGTGCCAGTACTATGAAGAACGATATATCAAAGTTTCTTACCTGCAGCTGTAGCAGAATGAACATTCTCCGTTGAAGCGACAGAAAATTAACATTTTGTGCTGCATCCTTTAAGGATGCATTAATCTTCACAGAACAAAATATATTTATAAGTGACAACGTAACCAGGACGAGCACTGAATCAGCAACCAGTACAAGTTGAAGGGTGCTAACGCGGTACTGGAATCAGTTCAATTTTTCCTTCTTAATTCTCATTCCTTCTTCAAGAACATTTCTGAAGAATGATGAACCTCCACAGATAATCCCAGAAAGGCTGCACCATTGGCTTTCATGCCAGGAAATCTAACACTGTTAGATATCATTAGCTCGAAGTCTTCACCAGGGTAAAAAGCTATACTGACAACAACAATGTAGTTCACTATGACGATAATGTTGATCAAACAAGCAAGAAGCATGGTTCGCCTTGTTGAAAATTTTTCGAAAAGACGTGCCCTGAAAATGCTCATTTTGACTTCAGTTACGATCATAATTTAAATACTCTGATAATAAATACTCTGATGAAGAAAGTCGCTGATGTCAGTCGAACGTCTCCATTCTGACGCTCTAAAGTAACAACAACTTAATCATGATGCGCTGCGTCACACAATCATGTTTCTCCAGTGAAAATTTCCCCGTTTAGCGATTCGCGAGCTTACGCAATTACCTGATGACTTGCGCCGTCGAGAGATATTGATTTCAGAGTTTTCCGTTTTTTCAAACATGAAGAAAAAGTAGGTAAGGTCGAGGGAGCGACTTTTCTTCTGGAACGGCACAAATCAAGGCGTAGTTGTAAGTGCTAGCGGCGGCTTATACTTATTGTATCTTTTATTATATATGTTATTGTATTAATATCTCCCACCACCTTTCACTTTATAACTCTTGAGCTGCTGAACAACTCAAATTAAGGCCGTTGCTACGGTTTGAAAATTAGAAAACGTTTTCATCTAAATCGAGGTTCTCTAACAAAATGCCTTTTTTCTTTCTACTAACCGTAAGAACAACAAGGGGCCGCCTCCAAAAATAAGCCCCTTGTTCCGCTCCAGGATAGCGTGGCTAACTACCTGGAGGTCTATCCTAGCCCACACGACAGAGCCTGGCAAGCTACTCGTGTGCCTTCAATATGCCGAAAACAGCAATATGGATGGGCCTCATTCCCCTGAACCTGAGGGAGCCCCCAATACGGCAGCGTTGGGTAGGACCGCTCGGGAGAGGCTGCTAGAATCTCAGGGCCTGGAACCACCTCCATTTCATTTATTTCATCAACTACTGAATAGATTCAGCCAATCATGTTTACATATAACCTATGCAGCATGCACCGTCAGTGAAATTTTCGGCTCTCGTGTTTACTCCACGTGGAGCAAACGTGCAAGTGTTCTACAACAAAACGCTCTGAAGATTGCGAGCATCCGGACGATATCAAAAACATGAAATGTGGTCAAGTAAATTGAAAGCTACAAACAAACCTATGGGGAATAATTTCCGATGAACTTATTCATTTTCATATCTACCCCGTCATTTGGTCAAAACACAATAAGACTCAACCTTTTTACCTATGAAGAAGCAGCCGTAAATGTCGCACTCACCTGCACACTTGTAGGTAGCGATATACAAAGCTGCTAGATACAAGGAGAGCCGAACCCGTAAAAGCAGTGACGAACACAATAAGCAAAATAAGCGCAGTTATTTTAGATGGCAGCACACCAGTTTCAATAAGTATCATCGAAGAATATTGTGAAATAATTCGCTAAAACGGCTGTATGATATGTGAGCAGCCATTCGGTGGTAGGATTCATCTACATCTTACTATCACGTTTCACCATCAAAGAGTGAAATGATAAGTCAGAGATTATGCCACACAATTGGCTTCTAGCCTAAAAATTTGAGCACTTTTAGGGCAGAAAAAAATTTTCGGTGTTTTGACAAGGGGGTTTGCCGCTGCGTCACCATCTACACTTGATTAGGACATGTTCCGATGGCCCAATACAAATCAACGTCTAAATAAAGGGCCAACCTCGGGATCGGCCCTGGGGATAGTAGGGAGTATACGCTTGGCGGAGTTTGCAAGGGTCAGTACCTGCCCAGCATCGCCTCCAGCTCCGTCTCAAAGTTGCGCAGATAGGGTGCTAATCTTAACGCTGACCGCGAAACAGTGCGCCAATGTTCAACGCTTCCCACCCACGCAGAGGTAGAGAATCAGGTGGTTTCTTCAAACAACGTGCTTCTCGCTATTGTTCTGCTTTGGCCATCCTGGCTCGCCATCGACCAATCCGGACCTATACTGAAGGATAAATTCTCAATTTCAACGCATTCAAGATTCTCTTGCTTCTACTCTCCACTACAGATCGTTCCGCAGCTAAGCCATACCACTACGGCGCTCATAGCACCACTTTGATCCCGGGGTTTGCCTTCAAGGGAAGGCGTGATTGTCCTGCTACGATCAATTATAAAGTCCTAATACGGCAGTTGCACTACCTTCTACGGAACTTCATTCGCACATGTTCTTACATGACGCTTAATCGATTGATTAACTTTTCGCATCTTCCAAAAGGAAAACACAAATTTTCTCTTACCGCTCGGAGGCAGAACTCGCGTCCACGCTGATATCTTTGGAATATGAAAGTAGAGGTAACTACCATGTGGTGCGTCAAAAACAACAAAAAAACCCGAGAGAAACGGCACCTTCTTCCCCCCCCCTCCCCGTCGAGTTCAGATTTGGGCGAGTTAGCCATGGGTCTTACCACTTCGGCGGCCGTTGCATTCCATTCCTAATCATACTGGGGGCTAAAGGACGAAGCATTCGGCGCAGATCAGTCGCGTTTCGGGATGCGCCACGCATTCTACTTTCATTCAGAATCGTAGTGGCAAATTTGAGTGCCGTTGAGCTTCTATTATATATAATGACTTGCAGGAACCATCTCATGTACAAGTGTTTTTATCCTATCAGACAAGTCTGGCACCCGAAGGGATGGAAGGCTTGATTGGGCCAGCGACGTACGATCCAAGATTTGGTCCCCAGACCGCCCTGCGTGAGTTGCCACCATGTGAACAACTTTCCGCCCGCCACATCTTGTATATCCTTCTATTTTATAAAGCGCTAACTTTGTGTGTCGGTTTGTATGTCTGTATGTATGTGTGTATGTATGTATGTATGTATGTATGTATGTATGTATGTATGTATGTATGTATATGTATGTATGTATGTATGTGTATGTATGTATGTATGTATGTGTGTCCGTCCGCAAAATGAAGTGAGTGAGAAGGAAGCTCATGGGATAAACAAACCGCTAACAAATCGGGTAGCTTACAGGATTTGAGATATCAATGTTTTGTAGCAGGATAGTTGTGATAACACTCTTAGGGCTATATAAACACCTGCTTAGCACACTTCCGTTCATTCCACATGGTGCTGCAGTGGCAGCTGGAGGGCAGTGGAGAGAGGAAGGGAGGATGAGGAAGGGAAGCGAAAAATCTACCGTCATATCATGATTGTGTCCCTTCTACTGTATGAAACACCATTGTGTTGCATACGCGTCACTTCCAGGAGGTGTTGGTGTCACAGGAGGAAGGGACCATAGCGGAGGATAGAAAGCTTGCGCAGGAAAGGAAGTGTTGGAACTTCGGGGACATTTTTGTAAATTTGCCGAAAGGCGATTTCTGCCGCAGTAGCGCTAATCGTCTGATTCAAGTTCCCCGCTATGCATCCTCTTCAATTTTTATGCGATTCTGTATGCATGCTTGGAGCAAAAAGTCGAATTGGACACTTACTTTACGTTCAAGATTTTTCTTTCTTTAGAAACAGAATGTTCTCAGCGTTATTTCTTATTCTTCAGGCGATGCTGCTCCATGAAGTTGTAGAGGTAACGATGCTCTTTGTGAGGTGATATACAGGGTGGCCAAAAAAAAAGAGACACTTTGCCCACGGCGGCACATCATCGAACTTTTCGGGGGTGCCGACGTAACTGAAAGTCTTGCGGCGGAATATTCCTTAGGTGTTCCCCCGTAAGCAGAAGCAGGCCCTCCTTCACTGCTCCCGCCAACAACTTGTCCCGTCTTGGAATATGACGTCATCTGCCGCCACCGTCGAGCTCAACGAGGCTTACCGTAATCGCTCCGGCCTGAAGCTGCTTCATAATTTCTTCAATGGATTAACTGTTGAATAGCTTCCCAGACATTAGCTGTGACTATGCAAAACCGCTTTTGACCAGCGTTTCAGGGACGTCGTAATGGTCTATGGTACCTCGACGACCTCGTTGAGCTCGTACCGCGAACCATGTTTCCGTGGGAAAATCTTCTGATGTCGTCGGTGTAGAAGGCTGTCATGTAACTTTTAGATAGATTAGAATGTGCTCTTCAATACTAAGTTGGGGTCAGTCGATTTGATTCTAGCAAAGTGCGATTAATGCTGTCTGAAATGTGGACTGGAGTATCGCTTTTTTTGGCCACCCCTGTATAGTTAATAACTTTTACACCACACATATTTTTGAGAAAATAGACTAAATTCAGGTCTCACCGGTATAAGGAGTAGAAATACGACAGAGTAGATAATGTCTACTATCGCAGTGATCAGAAAGAAGTACTTGTAAGACCCTATATTTTTCAAAGGGCATAGAAAATATACAATGAGAAGAAGTATGTTGTTGAAGAGCGCTACCGTAGAAAGGGTATAGGCAGGAATTGGCAGCGCATCGGTTTCAACCATGTTCATTTCATATAGTGAGGAGACCGTAGAGTTTCATCCTTCGAAAACGTGGGTGAGTAGACGTAATTACTGTTATTGGAGACGAGCCACGTGGTAATGTAAGATTACAGTCCGGTAACGTTTAGCGGAAACATCATACCGACTCGTTCTTCATATAAAAGTTGTTTTTGCAGATTTTTGAAGATTTTCTGTTTTGCTGTGGAACGTCGAACAAAGGAATCGAAGAGATGGGCACGGAGCCGGATGCCCTTCGTCTCTTTCACTACTCCCTCGATGTTTCTTGAACGCTCCCCATGCCACTCGCTTTCCTCGCCTCAGCTCTGGTTCAGCTAGAGATTAAAGCCTTTACCACAGGCGCAGTCGAAATCAGCCAGCATTCGCTCCGCTTGCTCGATGTTCGGCGTTATAAGAACGATGTCGTCAGCAAAACGAAGGTGGTGTAGTTGCCGGCCGTCGACCTTCACTCCCATGTCTTCCCATTCCAGTTGACGCATGACGTTCTCGAGAGCGGCGCTGAAGAGTTTGGGCGAGATGGTGTCGCCCTGTCGAACCCCTCTCTTGACGTCGATGATGACCTCCTTGTAGAATGGTGAGATTCTGGTCGTAAAGGCTGTAGAGCTCACGAAGAATCTTGATGTACTGAGTAGGGACGCCCTGGTTGCCCAAGGCTTCGATGACCGCTTCTGTCTCCACAGAGTCGAAGGCCTTCTTCAAGTCGATGAACGTGAGACAAAGCGGCATCTTGTACTCTCGTGAAACTTCAATGAGTCTCGTAACCGTGTGGATATGGTCGATCGTGCTGAACCCTCTTCGGAACCCTGCTTGCTCGCATGGCTGTCCTTCATCTAGTATTCTGCCGATCCTGTTAAGGACTCGAGGGCGTATGATATTGCAAATTGAGCCTGATCGTGAAAATGGTTAAGAGGGGGAAGGGATCTATGGGAGATGATGTCGACAACTTATGTTCTCCATGAAACTTCTCACCTCCCGTGGGGTTGATCTTAGTGTCACCTACCATCTGCCCTGATCCTCTGTAAGGCCATGAGCGCCTACTTCTAGTTTGTTTCCAACAAGGTGTGCAAAGCATCCAGAGGTGATACGGAACCCCGGGTTATATCTAGACTATAATTAATGTTATGACCATTCCAGGAAATTCGCCTTGACAGGGCTGAGGCTGCGTCCAAAAAGCAGAATTACGAGAAGGCGCCGAGAGCGTGCGTCTGAAAGCTTCTTACGTTTAGAATAAACACCAACAAGAACTGGTCAACACCATCCTGAAAGGAACAGTGAGACATACTTTACCTCGCCTTCAAATGACCAGAAATTGTGCAATTGCAGAAATTGACGTGGCATTAACGTGGCATCGATTCAAGAACATCTTTGAGCACACGTGATGTCACCTTTTCATCGAGAATTTAGCCACGTGTGCCAATGCCACGTCAATTGGTCATTTGAAGGCGAGGGTATGTACCATTGGCACAAACAATTGCATAGGGCTGTCCTCAACAGTTTTCAAATCGATGTGATCAAACGTTTTTCTAGTTTGTCAGTTTCACGAACAACTAATCTCATCATAGTAGAAAATATTCCGTGTTGCCCATTGCGAAATTCGAAGCGGCGAGTCGACCTCGGTGCGATGTACGAATGTGTTCGGCGGTCTCGCATGTTATTTGACGGTGCCAGGATTACGGTAGCCCGTCGGTTGCATCCCGATGTTAGATTCTTGTTGTGCGGCTCTGTTGGGCGAACACGAAGAAAGAAACAAGATCATACTTCGATGGACATCTTTACTTGATTAACCCACTGCGGACCGCCTGCTGCACCCTGTGCAGCACGCCACCACACGAAGGAGGATCCGAATCTTGCTTCATTGACCATTTTTCTAAGAACATATTCATCAGTAAGCTTTTTCACACAGCATTTAGTACACAGTTGGATTCTAGTGAAATTACGCTAGATTATGGGTTACTGACAAAGTAGACGGTGAAAACCTATGGAGGTGCACACATAACAGCGGTCCGCAATGGGCTAGGATCGATCAAATATCTCTACGCAGTAGAATCCTGAAAAAAAAGATGGTTTCACTGGTCTACGCTGCACTGGTTTCGGTCTACATACCCACCCCAAATGCTCCTCCGATTGCTAATGGCTGTAGAAGAGGTGGCAAATTCTTTTTGCATACGTAAATACCGAGCAGTTCGCCTCTCAAATGTTGGTGGGAATGGTCTTGTCACTTTTGTATTGAATTATAGCGAAATCAGAGAAACATGTCAAGATTGTACATCTTTCGCATTGTGTAGACCCCAGTACCCTTCCCTCCCCCTTCCCGTCCCCTCATCTTCTTGTACCTGTGCGATTGCCCAACTCGGATGGGGTTCCGTTTACAGAACGTTAAAACGTTGGGTGTAGTAGGAAACTTGCGCCGTCTTTGTATGTCAACCTAAATTGGTTCCAAAAAGGAAATGGTCCCCGGTATCAACGCTGGAATGAAAATTTTCTGTGATATTGCTTCGTGCTGATAAGGCTTGCTGAGTGGCCGTGATGATGCTGCCGTTGCTGTTGGTCGCCGTAGTCTCTACAACGGTTGTTGCTCAATGCCCGCTTGGAACGATTTCTCATCCGGAATTTGGACGGTTGGATGTTTATACTGTTTTTATTCGACTTGCAAGGAGACTGTAATTTGAAAATATCTAAATACAATAGCAAAAATATTGTTCCCATTGTAGGAGCTGTTAACCACTTACTGGGCTTTTTAAGTTCCTTTTATGAAATATTTTAAAATCATGTGGGAGAAGTCGCATCAAATTTGAGCATAACAGTCGCAAGCATGTCCACAACAGTGATCTGTGATTTCACTGTAGACGGCTGACTAAAAATTTGCGTGATTGTCTCTTCCTCAGTAATGCCACCTTCAATTACCTACCTATAATAATTAGCTCTTGCATAGGTAAAAAAAAACATAATAGGATTCATCTGTCTGCATTCGAAATCTTTATGAGTAAAACACCTTTTCATGACTCGGGGATCTCAACCCCCCAATTTAGTTAAGATTTTTGCTGCACGTTTAATGGCACTCATTGATGCGAAGGGAGGGAGTGGCAAGGACAAACAAACAAACAACAAACCTCGATCCTACACCTTATATTATAGTTATTGTTATTTATATATATCTGTTTAACTTACTGCACTCAGAGTATCATACTGAATGTCAAACATGCGAGCACCCGGGTATCAGCTCGGATACAAACGCACACCTATGTACATCTTGCTCGAGGACCTTCTGTAAGAGTAATTTTCCGCAGAAAAAGCGCTAGGACTCCAATAGGGTACACACCCTTGCTGTAGTGCAGGAAAATTTTGAGCTGAATATTGTGTCAGTATTGAAAGAAAACGAGTAAGTGGCATGACCAATTAGTATGAGGCGATTTTTGACAGAACCATTGATTTTTGGGAATTATCATAGATTCTTCCATTTTCTCCTCTGTAAAGCTATCTCCCAGAGCGCGTTTTGATCCCATGTGAAGTCAAGAACACCACTTGCCACTGGGAAATTCTCGTTCGAGTGAGGATACTTTCCTGAGTGAGATATTCACTGTTTGTAACAAATAGAATTTTCAACAATTATCTACTTGTCGGAGTGCATTGCAACCTACTTTTCGAGAATGAGGCAGCGATACACGAAGGAATCGAACAATCGAGAAAAACTGCAAGGTTGAAAGACTTATTCATTTATTTATTTAAATATTTATTCATTTATTTATCTATTTTTTGTTTTTTTAATCATGAAAAGGTGGACTTCCACATTGAGTAGAACTGGATGCCGCAAGTATATTGATGGTGAAAGATTTCATAAAGAGACTAATATTCTAACTTGTTTTCGGTTGTTAATTGCTGTTTTAATCGCAGTTCTCTAAAGTAAAAAAGTGCCAAAGTCATTGCAAGGAAGTCATTTTATTAAGCTACTATTATATTAGTTTTTTTAGTTAATACTATTGAGCTCGGTCATAAGGCAAAGCAATGCCTGCGCCTCGGTTCCCAATTCTCGCTTGGGCCGGTTTTAGACTTTGCGAATCTGGTATCGCTAGCGAGCCAGATACGAGCGTACGCCAGCGGTTAGAGCGAGGCATATACAATTCTACAATGCGGGAAAATGGCGAGAGTCCTTCCCACGCGCACGTTGACTCTCGCCATGTTTCCGAGCCGAAAGAGCATGAATGTGTGAGAGGGTATAAAAGCATGAGAAAATGGCGAGAATCCGCCCATCACCCACCAACCTCCTAACAAAGTGAGCCGTCAATGGATCGATTGCGAAGTTTTTCAGGTGTTACAAGTTTGTGAATGATCGCCAACCGTTCTACTTGGCTGAGGAGTCATGTCAGGCGATCGGTGGTCATTTGGTTTCCGTGGAAAACGGATTTGAAAACGCAATGTTGGCTGGTTCGTTTATGTTTTTTGTTGTTTTTGTTTGTTGTTTTATTGTTTTTTAGGTTCGGTTTGCTAAACACCGCCTTGGGAATTACGCTGTTTTTTTAGAAACATCCTCGTCACAGAACATTAACGGCCCATTTTTCATCGGATACAATCGCATGTTGACTAATGACTGGTCGTGGATTGATGGCTACAATGCGTCCACGTTCACAAGCTGGGGAGCCGGTATGTGCGCAAATTTGGTCGTTATTTTGTTAAAGACATTTTCTAAGTTTTCAAAAATAGAAGAAATATAACGACATCATTGCTGTTATCGTCTTCAATTGTGATGTTCACAGTTTACGGTGGGTAAGAGTCACCACTGAGGAATTATCTCAACTTGGCGATTAGAGGATATATTATAACGAGAACACATAAACTGTTCCCCACAACGAGACGTGTCGCAATTGCGGCTCAAAGGAATCCTTCCACGGACCATGGACCAGTGGGCGGGACCGGAAGTGGTTTTGCGACGAAATGCATGGTAGGTACGGATCCACGTTCATGGGAAGGTTTGAAGTGAATCCTGTTCACGTTCGTGCGTTCGACACGTGGATCCGTACCTACCATGCATTTCGTCACAAAAACTTCCGGTCCCGCCCACTGGTCCATGGTCCGTGGAAGATTCCTTTAAGTTATCAGAGAACGTTATGAACAATTCAATGGAACA
>MU889909.1:0-14623 GCA_036418205.1 Ostertagia ostertagi
TACAGTTTCGAGCAAAGAAAACGTCTAGTTCTCAAGAGCACTTCTTTTCACAAACAAGGTTTCTTTAATTCTCCATGAAGAATGACATCGAAAATCCTTCAACACATCCCAAACAATATCCATTGAAAGTTTAATTCTGAAAGAAGACTGGAATCCCGGGCACTGTTCGATGAAATTGAAATGTTTCCCCAAAATGCGAAGTTTAACTTGACCAAAAAGCAATGATGAACATCCAGAGCTCTTCGTTGTTCCATAACCTACAGGATTCCAGAAAAGATTGTTAACCGTATTGGAGCTTTGACTCAATTTTTGCGCAATATGACTGCTTGACGATTCCTGGTCCTTTTTTGCTACAGTTTACCTTTTTTTTTCAAAACTAAACTGTCTTTTTTATCTTGTGGGAACATTAAGGTGAAAGCCTGATAACTGCGAATCAGTTTCATGAAGCAAAAATGAATTTCAACGAAGAAACACGGGGTGGCTGTATCATTTTTGAACATAGGAAAATCGACCTCTTCTGAAAAATATAAAGCCACAAAATTTTTAGTGTTTTCGACATGGATTTTGTGTTGATATCTGAACTCGCCATGAAATTTGTCACATTTTCTATCTGGACAGTTTTTCAGAAACTCTATGAACTTTAAGTTTTCGAACAAATTTTTAGGTGGCTGTATCATTATTGATTTATTGAGGTAAGCTGTATGCATGAGTATCAGTTATAGTGTATAGGAGGAATTCTTTACAAGTTCCAGGCGCTTGTTCTCTACCTTGGGGATGAAAAGGATTTGATTTGAGAAACAGTTCAAAGTGCATCTCTGCAATAAACGGGGCCACATGTGCGCACGCGCTGCAAAGGCACCTCCTCTATCTACCGCCTGCTCCCTCGCCCTTAATACAGCAGAGAATGAGAATGACACTGTTGTTAGGGACGCTGTCGCAAAAACGACGGTAGTAAAGGAAAGAAACTGAGCAAATGTAGCTGTTTCTTAGCTATTAGTGAGTTACGGCATGTAGTTCAAGTTATTACGAGTTTTTCAAAAGGTCATCACCATATAACACTTTTTCAATCGACTCTGCAACTTGAGTGTCGGTCGGAATGCATGACCTACACTGAGGCAAAATCACAGATGACGGTTGCTCATTTTCTGATCGCTTACGTTGGAAGAATGTATTCTAGAAAATTTCGAGTTGCCAACAATTACTTGCAATGGTGAAGAAGGGAGCGGATTTTCAGGTGGCCGGATCCGTCCTCGATACATACTCGACGCAAATATCTCCTCAACTAGGAAGTAGAAGAAAGCTAAACAGACTGTCAGAAAGCGCAAACCTTCCGCTTCCCAAAGCCGCCTTCTATTTTTTACAAGATTCCACAACGAAACTAGAGAGATATTGCCTTTTACCTTGCAGGAAGTCGCATAAAAATCTTCGGCGCTGACTCGACAAAATTTGAGAGACCCTATCTCTCCGAATGCAAGCTTTCAAAGTTTTTTCAATACTGCCTGGTAGTAGCAAATCCAGCTCTATCTAACCCTACCACAACTGCTCCAAAGGTTATGAAATGGGGAATGGAACCTTTTCATCGAGGGTGTAGATTTCGACGGTTTCGAGGGGATTTCAGCAAATCTGACCCAGGGATAAACCGCGCCGCAGCTGCCGGTTGAATCGGCCGTTGATCTATACACTTGACTTTCACATTGCTTGCAGTACACATGGCTGCGATTTCTGTATTCATTTATGTTTTAATGTTATCGTTGTTATGGTTTCGTTTCGGTCATCCCATCGTAACGATCGCCCAGGATTCTTCCTCTTCTTCCCATGCCAATCAAGTTCACATTCTTCCGGTACCACTTAAGCCTCGGAAGAATGGAAGGCTCGGTTGGCTTGGCACACAATCAAAGATTTCATCCTGCCCACCGCTCGTGTATGACTCAGTAAATATTTTTCTTGGACGTACACGATTCGTCACTTCCTGATACTTGCATTCCTTCGCGTTATCGCGCGATATGATGAGAAACACCAAAACGTTCTCATTGGAATCCAAATTAGGGAGGTCGTATCAAGACTTCCATTTTAGAGTACTGATGTGAGCACCTCCTTGACACGGTTTTAGCCCTGCTTAGAAGTGAGGCGCAGCGAAGTATAGGCGGGACATCGGGGGTTCAGGCGGTTAGTTGAGCACAAAACTGGTGAGAAAAAACATTGAGAAAGCTAAGTAGTTGTAAAACACAACAGGAATGGAAAACAGAGTTCACCGCGTTTGGTTCATGCCTACTTTGGAAAAGTTTACATGGTTCTTGTGATGAGTTCTCGATGAAAATTTAGAAAATTCAAAAAATGAACAGGAAAAGTTTCTAGGTTTTTCAGTTGCATTTTTCCGCTGGCATTTTCCGCTTTTCCATTGGCATTGATTTACTGGATGCCGTAAGAAGTCCTGAGCCGATTTTTCGAAAGGTCCAGAACTTCGCTTATTGACTGATACCTAGAATCTGCTACATGGTAGATTATCGCTGTCGATCATACTTCTCCGCAGTAGGTATATATAGCCGGGTTGCCTTCTTTAACTTTAATCATGATGTCGATTCCACAAGAGCACTTTCGAGCGATCATCTTCAATGAATGGCGCTGCGGCACAGGAGCAGTGGAAACCGTCAACATTATCAGCATCGCATTGGGAAGGGACACCACTTCCATCATCAGTGCCAAGCTCTGGTTCGCAGGCTTCGAAGGAGGAGACACGGCTTCCGAAGACAAGACAAGGTTGGGAAGCCCCAAACAGTGGAAGACTCCACCGTTCTCGGCGCTGTCGAAGAGGATCCGGAGGTTAGCACCCGCAGCCTTGTGATAAGACTCGGGTGCACCCATCCCACAGTCCTCGGTCCCCTCCACGCCCTCGCCACAGGAAAGTGCTGACTCGATGGATCCCTCATGTCTTGACCGATAGCACGCGGTTCAATCGGGTACCCATTTCTCAGTTTCTCTTCTTTGTCCGCACCGAAAGGCGTTTCTGGAAGGCTCGATAACGGGAGGTGAGAGTGGGGTCCTCTACGATTCTAACAAGCACAGTGCCGTGTGGCTCCCTCGAGGAGAAGACCCGCCGACACAAGCAAAATCGGACCTTCACCCCAAAAGCTGTCTTCTTTGCTACCTCTGGGATTCGTGAGGAATGCTGTATTATGAGATGCTCCCGCAAAGACATACCGCTACCGGCAGCATTTACGCCAGTCAGCTCCAGAAACTAGCGGACGCTGTTCAAGAAAAACGACCGAGACGAACTTCTGTCCACCTACTCCACGATGACGCCAGGCCCCACATAGCTAAAGAGACCCGTGCAAAATTGGAAGAGCTGATCTGGGACGCGGTTCCCCACCCACCCTATTCCCCTGACATTGCCCTCTCTGATTATCACTTATTTCATCCCCTCAAGGCATTCCTAGCGAAGAAAAAATTCACCAAAGTTGAAGACGTTGAAAGAGCGGTCAGCGATTTCTTTGACTCTCAGTCTGCTCAGTTCTGGGAGAAGGGGGTCGCTGACCTGCCCATTAGGTGGGACTCTGTAGTGAGTAACAATGGTGATTATATTGTTGAGTAGATTCCATTGTACGCGGAATAAAAAAGCAAAGAACAAAAAAGTGTCAAACGGCTCAGGACTTTTTTACCACCCTAATACTTTACAGTTAGCGTCAAAGCTTGGTGAAACTTTTTATTTTTGATCTAGTGTAGCCAGTAAACAATGAAATTGTCCCGAATTCACATATTATATACAGAATCAAGTGTAGATTACGATGAGCAACATAATTTTTTGAAAACGAGATTCGCTTTTGAAAAATACGAATTTTTATAAGAAATGGCGCGTCAAAAGTTTGGAAACTTCTCAATTCCAAAGCGAATTCGGCAAAATAGCTCTCGAATCTACATGATGAATTAGTTATTCGATGAGTTAGCTGTGAATTCATACGTCGGTGTCGTTTTTATTGACATGGAGTTGACTATAAAATAATTTTAGGACTTTTAAGTCGAACCCTGCACACTGTAAACCAAATCGCATTGTTTGGTGGGATTCTTAACTGGAATGTGGGTTGAGCGACATGCCAGTTCTTCCATGGGATGTAGAACTCAATTAGACTTTAGATCTTGACTTGGTCGCTTCATAACAGCTTCTTTTTCTTGATTTTGGAAGGCAGCAGTGAGGAGGTAGGCATGCATTGGGTCATTTCCGCGATAAAAAACCCATCTTTTCCGGATAGTTCTGACTATCGAAGGGAAGCGTTGTATTCTAGAGACTATCCTTGTATTTAGCCCAACACACATTTCGCTGGATACTAAGAACTGGGGAATCGCCGAATGGTCGGACACATCTTCATCCATGACAGTACTTCCACTATTTCTGGCTGTTGGAGTCTGGTAGCTAGAATTAGGTTTCCTGTTGATAGAACACTTCACAGGACCTACAACATCATCTTTAGTTAGAAAGAAATCCCACTCGTCGCTGAGGACAAACTTTTACCTCTCGCCTTCGGTCCATGTTAGCCGTTAGTGGGCGGAACCCAGTTGGGCCATCCTGCTCTTGAAGGCCAGCAATGGCTTCTTGTTGGGATATCATCAGTCTCTAATATTCACCACGTCGCCGCCGATGTTGGGCTGCACTTAGACCTTCGTGATGATTTAGGAAAAACCGGAAAAGTCGTCCCTTAGTTGGGGATATCGGGAGGTAGGGAACGTGTCAACCACCCTTCGAAGTAGTTAAGGAAGAAGCTCAATTCTCGTTGGGATATTTTTGTTAATGATCATTCGTCTTATGCTTACTCGACTCCAAAAAACACAAAAAACCATTCGATAAATTGCCTTTCCGTAGGGACTAAAAACCGGTGGCGGTGTCCGTTCCTCCAAGGGGTGCCACTGGAAACTGCTCACTTTTGTGAGCTGAGCCGACCACGGACATTCGAATGCAGGCGACAGGCCCCCGTGACAGGCCGGCCTACGAACACCCACGTCACATCACAAATGTCAAATGTCGCTATATGAATTTCGAGATAATGCTACGGCGTCCGCGGGAGCCGACGCGCACTCGCAAAGCCCGGCGAGTGTGAAAAGTATGCGAGGGTCTCCGGTGCAAGGACGGCATCGGGGGGCAACTAGGCTAGTCCAAAAGCCATGCAACGTATCGAAGACCCGCGTTGCAACATTAAATGTTGGCACGTTGACGGGCCGCTCCAGCGAGCTGGCAGAAGCGCTAGAGCGCCGACGAATAGACTTCTGTGCCGTGCAGGAAACGAGGTGGTCCTGCTGCAAGTCGAGGGACATTGGCCGCGGCTTCAAAGCCGTTCTCTGTGGCGGTCCCAAAACCACCAATGGCGTCGGGATGATTGTCTCTGAACGCTTTCGTGATTCGATAGTAAACGTGGAGCGCTTCGACGACCGATTAATGAAAATCATTGTCGTCATTGAACAACGAAAATACCCACTTCTTCTCAGCGTACGCTCCGCAGACCGGATGCTCCGAACAAGCCAAAGATAAGTTCTGGAATCTGCTTGATGAGAAGACAGCTGAGGTTCCGTCACAAGAAGCTATAATTGTCGCAGGTGACCTCAATGGGCACGTTGGCGCTACGAAAGACGGTTACAGCTGTCACGGTGGTTTTGGATATGGGTTACGTAACACCGATGGCGAGCGAATTCTCGAGTATGCAGACTCGCACAACCTCGCCATTGTGAACACGAAATTCCGAAAACGCGACTCACATCTCATCACCTTCTATAGCGGTAACACCAGAACACAAATTGATTTCGTACTTGTCAGGCGCCGCGACCAAGGGCTCGTAACAGACGCGAAAACAGTGCCTTATGAAACGGTCGCCACGCAACACCGACCACTAATTTGTACGCTAAAGATCGCCCCGCCGAAACCGAAACTAACCGAAAGGTGTGGGCCAGCGAGAATCAAGTGGTGGCGACTGAAGGAAAAAGAAGCGGCCGTCGTTTCCCGCATTCAATTACCAGCGGTAACGACTGTCGACGAAACCTGGAAAGGTGCTGCCGAAGAAATAACTCGGATAGCTCGATCCGAGCTCGGGATGACGAAGCCGGGGCGGCGGAGAATTGACAAGCAAACGTGGCTGTGGACGGACCAGGTCAGAGAGAAAGTGCGCGAAAAGAAGAAGCGGTACCACGCATTTCTTCACGAAAAGACAGCTGAGAACTGGCGGAGCTATCAGATAGCGAAGAAAGAGGCAAAGAAGGCCGTTGCTTCTGCGAAAGCAGCTCATTTTGCTGATATCAGTAAGAAACTCGAGTCGCGCGATGGAGAGCGGTACGTTTACCGACTTGCAAAGACCCGCCATCGCCAGACCGAGGATATAGAAAAATTCTTCGGCATAAATGACGAGAATGGCCACCTCTTGACGGACCGCAAGAAAACACTGAAACGATGGCGTGACTACTTCGAAAACATCTCAACAGTCGAATTTACTCATCCCGCCATCCCCTGCGCTCCGCCAGTACACGGTCCCGTTCAGAAGATAACCGTGGAGGAGACCATCACGGCCATGAAGAAGATGAAATCAGGCAAAGCAACTGGTCCTGACGACTTAGCGGCGGACTTGTGGAAATCAAAATGCTGGAATCCTGCAGAATGGTTGACGGAGTTTCTTCAACCAGATCGTTGCAGAGAAGAAGGTGCCTGAAAGCTGGCAACAAAGCACGACGATTCCTATCTGGAAGAAGAAGGGCAGTCCAGGAGGACTGCACTAGCTATCGTCCAATTCGCCTGCTCTTCGCACAGCATGAAAATCTTTGAGCGAGTTGTAGATAGCCGTATCCGGGACATCGTCGAGCTGACCACCAACCAGTGTGGTTTTGTGGCTAGTTGCAGCACTATCGATGCCATACATGCCGCTCGCCTTCTGCTAGAAAAGCATCGCGAGAAACAAAGACCGGTGCACCTTGCCTTCCTAGATTTGGAGAAGGCATTCGACCGCGTTCCGCGGGACGTTATATGGTATGCCTTACGACAGCATGGCGTGCCTGAAGAGCTCGTCGAGTGGGTGCGCATCCTTTACTCGAGTCCAAAGAGCCGAGTGCAAACGGCAGCAGGAACATCGATGGATTTTCCCATCTCTGTCGGGGTACATCAAGGCTCTGCGTTATCCCCACTCCTATTTGTTGTCGTCATGGATGCCATTACGAGAGATCTCCAGAAGCCGGCTCCATGGACACTTCTTTATGCTGATGACGTGATGCTCGCTAGCGAAGATAAAAGCACGCTCGAGCAACAGGTACAAGCCTGGTCCGACCGTCTAGCTATGTTCGGGCTCAAGCTGAAACGTTAAGAAGACTGAGTACTTGACCACCGATTCGAGTGAGTTAGGCTCTATTAAGATCAATGGTACTGAACTCACTCGTGCAACATCATTCAAGTATCTTGGATCAGCAATCGCGTCTGACGGCAGCCTGGTCTTCGAAACGAATTCTCGCGTGAATGCAGCCTGGTCGAAATGGCGCTCGATGACTGGCGTTCTCTGCGATAAAACATGCCAGAACGTCTCAAATCTAAGATCTATAGGACCGTCATCCGGCCGGTCGCGATTTACGGTGCTGAGTGCTGGCCTACGACTAAAGAGATCGAAGCACGGCTCAGTGTGATGGAGACCAAGATGCTGCGATGGACAGCCGGAGTCACACGAGTAGACCACATTCGAAACGATGTCATCAGAGAGCGATTCGGGGTGGCTCCAATTGTCGACAAGATGCGCGAAGCCCGTCTTCGATGGTATGGTCATGTCCTTCGCGCGAAAGATGACAGTGTCTGTAAGATCGGTCTCAACCTTGACGTGCCCGGAAAGCGGCCTAGGGGGCGCCCGAAGCAGCGATGGCTCGATACATTGCACGTAGACTTGAAGTCAGTTAATATCCACCCCGATCAAGCATTTAATCGGGAAAAGTGGCGTCAACACATAAGAAAAGCGGACCCCGCCTACAAGCGGGACAGACGCTAAAGAATAAGAAGAAGAAGAACTAAGAACAATTTCTATTCTTTATACGAATAGTGTTCCGGATTGTAGGGTTTAAAAAAGGAGGAAAAACTGCTTCCTTTGCATATGAATTCATTTTGAAATTACACATTACTCAATGGAACTAAAATTAACAGAAACAAGTAAACATTGAAGAGTAGGAATCATAATGATGAGGGAAACAAAAAGTTTCCAAACTTTTGACGCGCCATTTTTTGAAAAAATCTTATTTCTTATGATTTTTGGAAATTATTCTTCCCATCGTATTCTGGACTTGATTTTGTATGTAATATCTAAATTTGAGGACAATTTCGTTATGTGTCGGCCGCGCTAGATCAAAAAAAAAAGTTTCCAAACTTTTGATCGCTACTGTAAGTATGCTGCACGTCGAACGGCCATCACTTCCTTCTAATTTCTAAACTTATTTTTGTGAATGCGAAGTTCTGGAATGCGGACGGACGTAATTTTCTTGGGAATGCTCTTTTGGAAATCGTTGGCTATATGGGAGATTCTGAGTTTCGAGCTTAATAAATATTCAATCTTTTTCGAAGCTCCTGCGGCTCTCGATGTTTCTCGATGCCCTCTCCCTATACCTTCTTAAATGGGAAGGCTCTGCATTTTGTCCCTGACGAGCTGACCACCTCCGTGGAACAAGTCCGACGCCTCGTTGGTATATTTAGCAGACGGAAGATTCTGGTACGGGTACCAAATACTACCCATACGCCCACCACAACTACTTCATCAAACAACCGAGCTAATGGTAAGGAGCTATGATTGAGCATCTCCATTATTTTCTTCTTCCTTCACTCATTTTCAATTTTTCTTGTTTTTGCGAGTTGTTTCGGTTTTTTCAATACGGCTTTGTAGCATATTGTATGTACGTGGTAGTGGAACTATAGCACATGGTGTGAAGGTATTGTTTTGGCATTCAGTGATAGCTCAGTTCCAGATGTACACCGTTTTGCTGAATTCAACCACAAGGGAAATGCAAGGAACAACTAACTTACCAAAGGACGAGCAGAGTCCGATGGATGTTAAACACTCCCAAGAAAAACGCCTCTATAGTCTTCACGCAAACGATACAATAACCGAGAATATTAACTATCATCAAGGATTCTGGCATGAAGTATTGCATATAAAAGACCCTGCCGTCTGGTAGTATGACCTGTAATCTCTCGTTTTGTCGTAATGCTGTCTTGCTGAAGAAATGAATAAGATGAGAATTAGCGCGCATGTGTAATGGTCAGAGGTACGCGCTACAGGCTTGCTCCACCGTTCGAAGCAATCAAGCGAAGATTCATCTCGACCAGCAAACATTAGGCTGGTTGAAAATTTTTTGACTGCAAGAAATTGAATTTTATTACGCGTCATGAAAAACATCTTCAACTACAAACCCTACCAACTTGTGCGGTCCGGGCGGAGTTTTTTCTCGAGTAGATTGAAATCGGAAGCAAATTAGAGCCAGCCTTTTTCGTACGAAATCGGGATAGGTAAAGACCCAACCGTTCCTTTTCCTAATACACATGCAAGCAATTTGCTTTCCACCCACAGATACAGGGAGAGAGCAAAAACATGTCCCACGTTGCAGAAAAGCCAAAACTCGCATTGTCGTCTACGTGCTAAATGTATGGTGTAGGTCGCTTGGAGGCTTCCATTGACTGTGAAACACGCGTCTTATCAGTCTGTCGTTTGTGCTTCAGCCCTGGGGATCCTTCTGGGAGAGACCGTATTCTAGCGTGGAATGGATCGGCAAGGGTCTCGCAACTATTACAAAAGAAATCAGCTAAGCGGTAGGCCCTACTACCATTGGGCTCGTCTGGCGTCATCGAAATGAGCGTACTAACGGACCGAGAATTTTTAAGGTCTGTGACAAAACGCCTCGAGGACCAGTGGAAAAAGTGAGTTAAAAGGGGGGCTGGTCTGTGCAGGTGGAGACAGATCGAACTCGGAGACCACCTCCCGTGGCTTAGCGTTCTCTAAAAAAGCAATGCTTCATGAAAATATTCGTAACCCGTTGTGGAGTAATTCTACAGAGTAGAAAAAATTGGTGTAGGAAAGGTGTTGCCGCCGAAAGTGCCTAAGGTGCTCCCTGCATAAATGACGTGAGTGGAAGCCCTACCTACAATGAACGGAGCGTCCTGAAATAACAGTATCTACAACCTTGTCACATAACTCGGTTGCAAGAAGCCATGAGAAGCTGGAAAAAGGTGAATAGAGGTTGAAGATTATCTGATAGAGAGAGAGAGGTTGAAGGAGGAAAGGAGGCCAAATGCCCTTGGTGGGTGGAGCACGCACTGAAGCGGGCGGAGTTTGTTACCAGACTTATAAAGTGTTTCTAGGGAGTTCTAGAGATCGGAAAACCGTGGAGGGCAAGGAAGAAAAAGTAGGTGGGACTGCAGCGACATAGGCGGGGTTTGTGACGAGAATGGTCCAGAGACCGGGAAAAAGAGGATAATGGTTGACGAAGAAAAAGAGGTTGAAAGCCGTCGATGATGGAGCGGATAGAATTTAGCTGAGAATTCAGATATTCGTGGTGTATCAGCCAAATTTGAAAATTTTCGTCGCAGATCTGTATTGTGCAAGCAACGCGTGCGGCGCCAACTGGTAATCTAATAAATAGGAAACTTTTGGGAAACATACTTCGTTTTGTAAAAACTTCAGAACAGTTGCAATACAAATGACAACTTCTTGCGTCACAATAAGGTTCTGGTACTGAGTGAGTGTTGCCTTCTTCTGCAGCATACGGTATATGACACGTGTGTTAATGGTCATAGCAATCACTGCAGCAAGAGCATTGTTGACATACTGTGCTACGTAGCAAAGCAACACCATTTTCTCAAAAGCAATTTGAGTTGATGTCGCGACCATCATCTGAAATGGCTCGCATTTGTCCAGTACCCATATTTCAAACCTGATTTCGTAAAGGTTAAGGTGCTAGCAAGTATTGCTCAAAAACGTGCATGTACAGCGGCAGGCGCGACTGCAGTTTTCAATTGAAGGAGTCCACCATAGCAGTTCAGCATCGAGCTTGACGCCACAGGACGTTGAACCGTGAAATCATGGGCCCAGTCTCTGAGGTGAATCATTTCACTTAGTTCACAGGTGTTCATATATCAAACATGGGATGGCGGTGGCTATATGGTTTCGAAGCATATAGCGCTTTATGAGCAATTTCGAAAGGCAAGCCCCAAGATAAAACCGGTGATAAGAGCGCTTCGTAATGATGACTGAGCTGCGGGACGGCCTGAAAGTGGAAAGGAAAGCTAGAGAAATCTTTGGGATCGCTGAAATTAAGGCCTTAACCTTCAAAAAGGTCGGATGTGGAACGATGGCGAGGCAGGGCGGTCAAAGAGACAATCGTTCAATTGAGCACGCCAATATCGAGGTGGGTGGGAACCGTTGCAGTGGGGATTGATGATGGTTGCAGGCCCGTAAGGATTAGCGCCCTAACCGCGCAACTTTTGCGACGAAGCTGGAGTGACCTAGGTAGGTAGCTTACAATTTCCCTCGCGGAGTTCTTCCCACAAGGCTAATCCCGGGATTTGCCTCTAAAGCTGGTTTAGTGAAACAAACCTCAGATGAACCTTGCTGCTATGAAATCAAAAAATAAGTGACCTTCCTGAAAATAGTGAAATTCGTACGGTGACGTAAGAGAACAGCGAATGTAAGTGGGAAAAAAACGAGAGCTTATTTTATAAATTTCTTCGGTGTTCTTTACGTACTCAAATTTCAGTTGAAATCGTCAAGCAAGTTGTGCATTGGACTCCAGCATGACGTGCAACACGAGTCAAAAGAGCATGATCTCATCTTTTTTGGAGGATCCACTTGTTCAGAGCCTATATTCAATCTCAAAACGCTGGTTATGTCAACGCGTGCTTCCACCACCTTTCGGCCTCTGCATTGTGAGAGGAATTGTAGTCTGATCCGGTTTTACATTTTTTTCCAGATGTTTCTTCACTCATCGTCGCCGACGGGACGACGACGCATAAAAGAGCGAGGTTGCGAGCTCGCGAGGCCCTTGGAGCTCTAGCTCCGGTACTTTTGTCTCCGTCTTCTGGCTTCGACTTGCATTCGATTCCTGAAGTCTAGCTGCGCAGCACTGGGTAAAGAAACGAGAAAAATCTTATTAATAAGGCCCAGCAATATTCGTAGAGAAGCTCTGCCAATCCCATTGTCAATCATTATAAAATAAAATACTCAAGAATCTCATAACCAGTTGCAGTTTTTAGTGACGAGGAAAAATCAGAAGCCTCAAAATTGAATGGGTAATAAAATAATGGGTAATGATATGACAGCGTGTGTGCCTAAAATAGGTTGTCCCAAAAGTTCGTGCGTATTTTTTGGATCTCATGCCACAAGCTCCTTCAGCAAATTCTAATTATGTCCACGTAGGCTTTAGAGAGGGCACAACTTGTAGTAACTTATAACCGAATCATGCCCACCCTAGTCGCCTTCTTCGAGTTCAAAGTGAGAAAAGAAAGAGCTATGTTTTTCGCGCTCTGACTCAAGCAGCTCTACTGAGCCACAAACCGATTGAAGCCGGAAGCGGCATCTGCATCGCGATACATCTCCTTGTCCTTGCCAGCCATG
Organism: Ostertagia ostertagi; assembly: GCA_036418205.1. Lineage (NCBI taxonomy): Eukaryota > Metazoa > Nematoda > Chromadorea > Rhabditida > Trichostrongylidae > Ostertagia > Ostertagia ostertagi. The sequence continues at coordinate 12,597 of MU889909.1, forward strand.
AGGTATCAGAATGGATGGATCTTCTTTGCTCAGGAGACTACAGCCGGTAGAAAAACCCTCGTTCAGGGAGGCCATCGGTGTCGGATTTGGAGAGCCTGCGCTCTCTCGTGGGAGCTAATCCACACGGGGTAACCTGCTATGTGGCCGCTACACCCTGCTGTTTCAGATGCACAGTTCATAGAGGTTCTCGCTCCTTCGTGGAAAATAGAAGTCTTGCTAAAGATTTTCCCGTCTACAATTTGTTTTCTACTACACCCGTACACACTGGTCTAGCGAGGCCACTCCAGCAGTTGATTAGCACAGGTTTCATGACAACCACATCTACAATCCCTGGACAAACAGAAGAGGGTGAAAAGCGAGGAAATTCGCCAATGAAGGTCGTGCTCCACCTCCTTTGGAGCGTTCTCGAATAAACCGCTAGAGACACCTCCCTCATTACCGCTATCAATTCAGTCAAGTGTAGGAAGATCAACGGCAGAGACTCACGGCAAAACTCCAACAACTGCCGTTAAAACTCGAAAAAGTGTGTACGCTCCACGACACCCGAGACCACACGTTTCGAAAATGAAGCGATTCTGAATATCGAAGCTTAGCTGAAAAGTCCTACCACATTCATCGTGCAGCGGTAGTCATTCTTTCGAAAGACATCTGCCCTTTCTGCTCAGCCGCCTTCTTGCGACAAAAAATACGATTCCCATTAGCACCTCAAAATCGACCTCACTGCCTTTTTCAGCTCATAACTGCCAGCCCTTTGAGAGTTAAGTTGCCAATCTTTGGTTGGATGTTGGTAACAAGTCACTGATAGTGGTGGTACATATAATGATGATAGGTTGCACATGTGCTTGGAATAGAGCAGGCTCAAAAAGAAGTTCAAAATACGCACGAACTTTGGAACAACCTAAACTAAAGCATTCTATTCGTAAGAAGTTGACGAAATCCAGTATCGTAACTAAAACGTTGCTTGTGCTCGTTTCTGTGGTTAAGGGAATATTAAGTCCTAAAATCTTGAGAAGCAGCACTCATGGTCAACATAAGCTTCGGTGCTTGGGAATTTATCGGACTTCTTGAGAATTCTGTCATTTTGTACACTTCACTAGTAAGCGGAATTAGCTACTTTTGTTTTGAAACATTCTCTCATAACTTTTCCGAAGCTTTGTATACGGCGTACTCATTCCGCAAGTATGTCTAATTCTATCTCTAGATCAAAATAAGACCGGAAGGGGCTAAAGCAGGTCATGATATCAAGATGCACTTGGCTTAGATTCCGCTAAATATACTCTAAAGCAGTCTTTAAAATTTCGTTGTAACGATAGCGAGAGCCTTGAAGATGATGAGGGGTGGTCGGATATCGCACTTAACCAACAATTGACCGCATGCCCTGATTAAAGCGCCTGTGCACAGTACTACTGAGGTTCCGCCCAAACTTGCCTGAGTGAGTTTTGGTTTCCAGTTTTGCAAGAGCGGAAAGTCCAAAAAACTTGAAGGAAATCATGTTTGCACCGCAACAATTCTTTAATTGGAAGGTTCGACTCTCACTTTCTGGTCTGCTTTATGTGATGAATGTGACTCGCTTTTCTACTGGAGTGGGACAAACAATGTGGAGGGAATGCTTTGCTGCAGCCTTCGAAGATTTGCTAAATGGATCGATCACGACCAAGTTCAACAAAATTCGCAAAACTGAAGTTGCACTGAAGAACGGTCATGATGACCATCGCAAGGTCAGCAGCTGGCGTGGTTCTCTGCTCTTGCGTGAATCTACAGGGTGGTCCAAAATTATGAGGACCGCGTGCGCGCGCAGTCATATCCACTTTTTTCCGTATCGCTCCATTTTCATCTCCTTTTCTGTGCACTATGTGAAAGGGTACAATGTCTTCTTCCTAATGAAACCAAATTTCATGCAGTTCTCAAAACTAGTGAAATAACTACTTCACTTTAGTCAGTCCTCAAATTGAACTCACTAGGGGCTCTGGCACGTTACATCTAGCAGCAGTCTAACCTATCAGAGAAGCTCTTATGAGCAACAGTTC
>MU889910.1:0-12576 GCA_036418205.1 Ostertagia ostertagi
TTTAAAGCTTTACACTCGAAGAGATAGGGTCTCTCAAATTTTGTCGAGGGAGCGTCGAGGATGCTGAAATTTTCATGCGAGTTTTTGCCACTTAAAAGGCAATATCTCTCTAATTTTGTAAGATCTTAAAAAGGAAGATAGTTTTGGAAAGCGGAAGGTTTGCGCTTCCTAATGGTCTGTTTAGCTTTCTTCTACATTTCTAGTTGAGAGATATTTGCGTCGAGGATCTATCGAGGATGGATCTCGGCCACCTGAAAAGCCGCTCCCTTCTTCACCATTGCAAGTGTAATTCGTTGGCAACTCTCGAAATGTGTCTAGAATAAATTCCCCCAACGTAAGCGACAAGAAAGGGGCAATCGTCATCGTCCGATCTCGTCTAGAATCTACTATGTAGAAGTTGTAGAACGGGATTACACATATGTTGATGACCCGTTGACAGAAACTGTATTGTAGTAACCTAAGGACCAGCTTCATTTGCCCAGGGTCTTTCTAGAACTGTTTTTGCGACGAATTTCGAATTGAGTGACCGATAAGCCATAGCAATTTTCAAATTAAAATTGTTCCTCGTAAACGCCATTGTTTCATATCGAGTGGTGTTCCTTTTGTGAGCACTTCTTCTGCTCTATTCGCTCATTTGTTTTGTTTTTATGTTTGTTGGGAATTAGTTCGAATTTTAGGTGTTTAGGAATAAGGTGTTTTATCCACGAAAGTGACCGCATTTCTTTGAAAAAAATTATCCCTGAGAAGATGAGAAAATCAACCAGGCGTACATTCCTAACTTAGTCATGACTTGTTCTTTAAATTCTACTAGTTTTTCAATGTCTCGGCTATAAAAAAATTTCGACCTAGATCTCAGGTAATGGTGCTCGACCGTCGAGTTCTGGTTGAAAAACCAGGTCTGGAAATGGAACGACGCGACTTGTTGGGAAACCTAATAGTGTAATGTTTAGAAGAGGTCATGCATAAGTAGAGGGTACATCATTTGATTGATTTCTCCCAAGGGAAGATAAAGTTAGAGATAGTTGTCGGTTTGGTCAATTTTTGTCGGCGGGACCTCCCATTTCGCGACCTAAAATTTGAAAATCCCGGAACAGAGTTGAGAGTAGAACATAAAATCTTGTAGAACAGACAATTCTCTTTCGAATGGCGTATGACCGATCTAAAAATGCTTGGAATATATAATTTCTTTGGTCGACAGAAAAGTCGACATCACTCCTTAGCGACAACCAAAATTAAGACCGCAACCTCAAAACAACTAATAATAGAATAGGCCTGACCGCTGCTCGATTGGTGTTTATATAGCCCTGTGAGAGCGTATCACAATCGTGACATCAGCATCACGAAGCGTAGCCATTCCCAGTTCTGTAACGAGTTGGTACGGACGGACAAAACATAAATCGACACACCAAAGTTCTGATATACGTAATGAAGTGATAAGTTCCGAATAAAAGGATGTGATGCGCTGCGTCATCATGTATTGAATTGGAGGCGCTACTGATTTGAGCTTCATTGGGGCAAAGTATTTAAAAGAAGGCTGGCTAGTGATTGTTCACCACCGGAGCGAACTCTTATGATATGCACACTAGAGCATTCACGATTCTCGCACCTATCTAGGAAATTTGCGGGTTGAGATCCCCATAGGTGTTGAACCTGCATTACTTGACACACCTCCATCTTCAATGACACATTCACAAAAAATCTCCTTTTGAAATCGTAAATATTCGCACGTCTCAAAAAATTCCTTTCCCTCATGCTTCTCAGAAAGACTATAGCAATTTTCCGAAAGCAATGCCCTCGTAGAAATTCTCACAACACGTCCACCTCCCATCCGTTGTTTCTAAGTCAGTGGGAAATTGACTCGGCCCACGGCAACGTTTCTGTTTCAGCATGGAGAGAGAGTAATGAAAGTGTTTCTGTTGTGAAACTGAAAACTTGACCGATGGTCAACGAGAGTATAGCATACAACAGGTGAGATTTTAGGTAGCCTTCACAATTTTTTTGGCATCAAAAATGAGTGTACGCAGGCACAGGTGAATTTTACAGCATGCAGCTGAAATAATCACTTTTGCGTCACGTCAAGTAGATATTCTTCAGCCTTAAGAACTCCTGATTAACTCGCTTCAATGATCGAATGCGATGACTTTGATCTGAGCACTGGATTCTACCTGAACTTTATGCATTCCCTTTCCATTGTGGCCGTTCTCCTCAATTCGCTGGCCATATTCTGCATTCTTTACAAATCAACAAAGCAAATGGGGGCCTATAAGTGGTATTTGCTGGTCTATCAACTAGCATCTACCGTATTCGATTTCGCGTATCTGGGACTTGCTCTCCCCGTGATATATTTCCCTATTCCGATGGGTTATCCTGCTGCCTGGATTGCACAACTGATATCCATCCCTGCACACTCTTCCATTGATTTGGTTATCCATATAGGGTCCTGTTTTGGTGTCACCATTGTCATTCTTTTTATATATCGGTGTCATGTCATCACCCCAATTAATCATTTCTCAAAAATCAACGGTAACGGTAAGTGGTTGTATTAAATTGAATAAATAAACATTAAATTGATTTATTATGAAATACTTGTGTTCGACAAAAGTCCTTAATTTGCCCCGAAAAGGACTAAACGGGGTGTGCAATACTTTGCAAAGTTCTTCAAGGTTATCACAGGAATGCTGAATAATGGGCAAATCGTTGCGAGATTTGAACTCGCAGCTATCACTTTTCAGGACAAGTGTGCTACTAGTCAACTACTGGGCACCATTTCATCTTTACTTACGCTTTTGAGGGTACATTAACCATGTCCCTACAGTTTATTCAGAAATCTACAGTAACTCCGAGCCAGGGGGAGTGTAGCCAGTCTAGGGGGAGGGGTGAGGGCAGTCACTTGACATGCGTGAAAAGCTGGAATGTTCGAGTTTACACTAGTTCGCCGAGAAACTGCATCATGATGCCCCCCAACTGGAATAGACCCCAGTTGTTTCCTATATTAACCAGGGAAGGTATTCAAATTTACATGGGAGTTTGAATCAAGACCTAGATATATCGATAGAGCTTCAAACGCTGATTACATATATGGAAACTAAAACTGCAAAATGAACCTGCCCAGGAAGTTGTGAGCAGTCAAAGTCGCAGTGGAGGCAGTGGTAGTGCACTCTCTACGTGCAGTTTACTAGGGTTCTTTCGCGTTTCGCACGCTAAGCATTTCTCGTCGGGTCCACTGGTAATCAGCCGTGGACCTGTGGTTCGTGCGAAACAATGTTCGCTGTGAAACGGGAAAAGCCGCTCCTGTCCTAATGAACCAAACCCGCTCTCCAGCCGGTAGGTTCTTTTCTAGTTGGAGTGCAGAATTCGAGAACACTAATACTATCCCAAGGCGACTCTGCCCGGGCGCTAGAATGGTTTTAACACATTGACGACATTGAGACGCGGTAACGCGTCTCACTTTGCGCACCTCGTTGGACATTGAGACGCGTTACCGCGTCTCACCCTTATCATCCCTTTTTCTAGGGCATGCGCAGCTTTTTCCCGAATTGTTTGTCTCTCTTCTATGGATTAGAACATAACATTATTGTGAACGACATAGGTCATTGTTTGTTCAAATATGCTCCAGTTTAGAAGAAGTTTTCCAAGCTCACCGAAACCGGCGGCTTGGTTCATTAATAGTTTTCATGCTATTCTCATGAACACGTCAATAAAAAAGGGTAGTGAAAGTAAATGCAAATCTAAAGAGACAGAAAAATACATGTTTCACTTGGTATAACCACATCAAAAGAGCTTTTGGCATCCACTACAGATAAAATGACTAAAGTTTCCTTTTTCATTACCATTACATGTTCTTTAATCGGAACTTCGTCACTATATACTCTATTACCTTCTACGCATTGACTGTTACTGAGATGTTTTTGTACCACTGGTGCTTTAAAAAGTTATCAATAAAAATTCACGGATCCGAGGTGCGGCGGTCGCACTCGCAAAATCGGCCCGGTCCCACACGGCCAAAAAAGCCAAAACGCGCGCGGTCGTCAATGTGTTAAATGAGCGCTGTATTTCTGCCAACTTTGACTGCTCACAATTCCCTTGGCAGGTTCACCTTGCAGTCTTAGTTTCAATATTTATTTACATTTTTTATTTATTTTCCATACATATATTTAGTAATAAATAAATAAATAAATAAATGAATTAACCAATAAATACGTATTTGTAATCAGCGTTCAAAGCTCTATCGAATGCCTAAAATCTCAACAAAAATACATAGAATTGAATGGCTTCCCCGATAAGTGACGACCTCTTCTCAACAATTTTCAAGTCCAACTCTCTGACTGACCGCTACACCTCTGTTCTAGACTGTTGTTTTTTGAATAACAATCTCTCCTTTCAGGTCACATCTATAAAAGTGTTGCCATATTTTTGATATCTATCATTCCTTTTTTGACTGGTTCATTTGATATATTACCTGATCAAGACGTAGCCAGGAAATGGGCAGTGGAGGTAACTCGAGTGTAGCGACTATGTGGTTATAACATTTCCGGCACCTTGAAAACAACTTCAAGGATTTTGAAACTGTTAGATTTGCATTCTACATTTAATCTAAGACATAACCTTGAAACAAAACGCCGATCTTAGAACTACTGGTACATACCACGTTTGTAAGAAAAAAGATTTTTTGTGGAGAAATATTGGATGGCGGATTTGAGGCCTTTGCTGGTCGAGCTTATTATTCTCCGGGTGATTGAACGAACGAGGGGAAATCGTGCTACTCTGTCGCTACAGGTTTGGCGATATGCGGACCCGCGTTGCCGTGTAGCGCACTGAATCGTCGCTGCTTTCTGTGAAGTTTTTGTTGCAACCATTTCCAGCAGCTACTGTTAGGTTGCACTTGTCAGTTTCGATACTGCAGACAGAACATCACTCGTGGGTGATGCGGTCACAGCTCCGAAAAATTTCATTGCGTCACCATTCTCCCATGAAATGAATATCATGTCGACGCAGCGAGACTAAGGTTTCGCATACTCCGAGCCACTGTGCTTCCGCGTGCAGTAGATGCACTTGTCTTCGCCAGGGGTCACATGGCACAGCCAATCGTCGTTGTTGGGGCGACGACAGGTACACGGGAGATGTTCCGTCCGACCAAATCTTGTGAAGCCCGCCGACCACATTTCCAAGGCTGCCTAGTTCCTAAACAGCCTAAAGAACGTGCCTATGGGAGGAGGAGTTGAGAAACTCAGTCAGATATTGTTACGATACCACCGATCGTCTTCGAATAGAGCGTAAACGGATCAAGAGAACTATGGCCGTGCGCGGCGTTGGAGACATTCAAATCTCCGCTGCGGACGTTCGAGTCATCTTCTTTGTCGCAAGGTGGGAATCTTATCCTAGTCTATCACGGAATTGATTCCAATGCCATGGACCCATCTCTACAGGCGAAATGGATGAGCGCTCGGATGGTCTCACTGAAAATGTTGTTCTTGTGCGATGCAAGCGCCATTGTTGGAAAAGGAGATTGGAGCACCGTGCACAACACACAGCGCAATCCCTTTATCTACCAAGAGAGGAAGATTCCAGAGCACTTTGGGGAATTCCGGAAACAGCACGAAGCAAATGTTACGAAAGTTCCTCTCCAAAATGTGGAGCCATAGTGCGTTTAAAATAACTTGTACAAAAAAGTAATGCAAATTTGGGAGAATCGAACCTTTTTGGAAATATAGACCATCTCCTGAAACGTGATGGGGAACTTTTGTATGATGGCCCTCAACACTGGATTCAGTGATGAAATGCGGTTCTTTCTCAACAGTCTCAAAAGACACGAGAGTTGCGAAGATGACTCGAACGTCCCGCAGCGGAGATTTCAATGTCTCCAACGCCGCGCACGGCTACTTCTCTTGATCATTTACGCTCTATTCGAAGACGATCGGAGGTATCGTAACAATATCTGACAGAGTTTCTCAAAGAAAAAAGAAAAAATTGATAAGAAATTATAGAAAGGGGTGTAATCGCGAAAGACATAGAAATAATCACTGGCAAGGCTACATCATCCTCATCTACACATTGAAGACGTAGTGATGGCAGAGTCTGTGTTTGCGAAACCTTCTCTCCATTTTATGGAGTGTGCCTTGGACTTCAGAAGTACTACTGACGACCATAAGTGTTCTCTTTGCTCTGCATCTAACATTTTTGAACACAATCATCGATTTACATGCGGATACGAAGCATGAGCCATCAACCTACTCTAGGTATGCTCTAAGAACTGGTTAGAGTATAGTCGCCGAAATGATATCTCTCGAAGCTGAGCGCCCCGCAGCGGACGTCAAACATCTTTTATTCTTCGGCTGGTGCAGCAGCTGAGGAGACATCATGAATCATGATGTATGACACCATTCTCAGAAGGAATCACGCCAATAGATTAATTGATCAGCAAGCGTGCCTTCAGGCGAAGAATAAAAACAACACCCCCTCTTGTATCTGACAAAGTGAGCATGTGCTAGGCAACGGAAGACTGATAGCTGCAAAACGATGTTCAGTCGGTCAAAATAGGGTATTGCGCATACACGAGTAACTTATTGAATCGAGTACCACGCATGTGACAAAACCTTCTCCTAACAAAAATATCGGGCGGCAACTGGTGCGAAACAGCCTATATGGTAGGCAGTGGCCGTGTTATTTGCTCAGAGGGTAAAATAAGAGATTGTGCATATACTGGAGTAAGTGATCAAATTGAATGCCAAGCTTGTGACTCAACCTATGTGTAGGAAACAGGGAGGGTTCTAGCCATTCGCATCAAAGAACACCTTATTAACATGAGACGCGGTATCGTTCAACAGCTTTCGGAAGTCATGAGTTTGAGGAGCACAGTAGCATGACAAAGTGTACGTTGCTGACGCACACTTTGTCATGCTACTGTGAGACGGGAACCTCTGAGAAAATTGGAATCCTTTTGGTTCCGCGAACAATCCAGCAGTGAGTCGCTGAAACGAAGCCCTGCAGTAGCAAGTGATTTTTCGATGTTCACACCGCACTAGATATGGCTCCATCAGAGCGTAGATCTAAATAATCCGGGTTTGGGCTTCAGAAGATTCTGTGGAAGCCTTAGACTTGTCTAATAAATGTTCTAAGTAATCAATTTCAAGAAGCACGTACAACCAATATTATATAATACCTCATTTAAGGAATACACATGTGCGGAATCAGCGTTCTCTGTTCCTCATCTTCAAATTTTTATGCCGTGCAAAATGCAATATTTTGCCATAGCAGTATCAGTAATGTGCTGCCTTGCAGCCGTGACTGTTACAACCTGTGTGCTGGCATCTTTCACTTTCTTCGCAGAAGTGGGAGCATGTCGCCAAAGACAAAGGAGATGCAGAAACGGTTCCTTCTCTATCTAGGTGTTCAGGTAGGTCAAGTTATTTCTACACAACCATATACAATCCAATTTCTTTTTTTTTCAGCTTTTTTTTCAGCTTCCAGTATGAAACATAGAAGTCTGTAACATCTTTTCAGAATGTCCTACATGCTTCTACTTCATATTAAAAAATATACATGTATCTTCCCCCCGAAGGCTTATGACGGAACGTACCAGCAGCTTCGTGCTAGCGAAGGCCACATGTAATTTTAACCAGCTTTCCCCAAACTTCGTGCCATTTTTTCGACTCATGCCAAATGACTTTTTGATGCAGGTTCACGCGTGTCTATAAATCGCACCACTTGTATCAGTTTACGTATACAAAGAAAGCACCCCGCCCTAGTTGCTTTTTCCGATATTATTAGGTTGTCCTATAATTGGTGATTCACTTTGGATGTTTTTGAATTCAATTATTTTTCCTATTTTTCGAAAGTGTTCATCATCCAAACACACATCTCTGTCATATACAACGCATTGCCTATTCATGGGAATCTAGTCGTGGTCTTCTCTATGACCTTACGGGAGGTCTTGAACGAAAAAGGACTAAAAGTCGGATAGAGGTCACGTAATGGAGTCCTGACTGTCAAATTTCTTCTTGGAGAGCAGCGCTAGAGCTCAGGCAAGGTTGTACCCCGCTGGTACGAAGATAGTGCTACACAATGAAGCTGAAGGTACTCTTAGCTCTTAGCCTGAGAGTCTCCAAATTTTTATGAATAATCTACCCAAGGTGGGTCGAACGGCCTCAGAAAAAAAAACCGACTTTGTCCCTGCTTTGCTTTCAAATTGAACACGTTGTTACTGTGCTGTCCACGTTTGCCTTCTTCACTGACCCTAGTATTACTGGGCGGCGGTTCCCAGCGCAAGGTTCCTTTCGTGTTTCACCAACATTTCAGAAGTGTCGAACTTAGAGGAAGTTGGGCTTTGCTGTCAGAACTCCCGAATCGCTTGAGCTAGGCTACTGCTCCTTGTGGATTTGCTAGCACACTCCACCCAGTCTACAACACTGGTGAATATGCAGGACGATCACTGAAAGGAACTCTAGAAAACAAAAGGAACATGATGATGTCAGATCGTGTTTGCGTGATTCGGGCACTGAGCATAAAAGGATAAAGGATAAAGCATTTGCCGTTGATCAATCCCTTTTTGGGATGCGGCACGCATTCTACTTCCATTTGTACATTCGTAGTGGCGTTTGAATGCGATGTGGCCTATACAATGACTTGCGGGGGCCAGCCGATGTACAAGTCAGTGTTTTTATCCTCCCAGAAGTCTGGTACCAATTAACCGACCCCGGAGGGATGGCTTGGTTGGCCCGGGCGACTCACGACCCAGGATTTGATCCCCGGACCGCTCGCGTGGTAAGCGTGCCACTTGCCACTACACCACTTCCGCCCTCTACACAGAGGGGCACAGAGCATGAGAGACATAAATTCCATATTTACAAACCTTTACGACTCTACGGAAATGCCTACATTCCATCATCTGAACAAGTCGGATATGCTCTGACAAATAGCGACTACTTTGTCCAGATCCAATCTCAGTGGCGCTGGGTAGAGCAGCAAGATTGCCAGTAGAGGGGTAGTTGGAGTGTGGGTCATCTTCAAATGGAAAAGCCAAATCCGGAATAGAGTGAACCGTGGATTGAAGGAGTGTGTCCTCGCCTATCTGCTGGTTGATCCACTATGTTGTTTGGCGTTTGAAAGATCCTAATCAGAAGTGATGAAGAAGGAAGCTCAAAAATAGGTTCCAGAAAAATTGATGTATAGCCACGTAAGGCAGCATGTAAATGGGCTGAGTAATTGCTCAGGTAGGATAATGTGGGTGCTACTTCGCAAAACATGTTTCACGCCTTCACCATTTTTCTTGAATTTTTAATAGCAATAAATGTAAAGTGATTCACTAATTATGGGACAACCTAATATAGTGGTAAGAGAAGAAAACCGTGCTTGTCATGTTCTTCATCATGACTTTCACTGGGACACAATGTTGTCAATACTTGCCGAAGTCGCCTATACATACTGTCATTGCCTACCATGTGTTTCGACGACAGAGCGGTGAAATGCTCTGAAGAACATCGAACCTTATATTTAACACATTGCGTACCGCGTGCGCCACCATGTGGCGCACGATTTCGCACGAAAGAGCATAGTTTTATCTGATTTATTTGACATTTTTCAATGTTCCTGAACTGTTTGCACTCATTTTCAGAGCCGGGAAACCATACGTGTCATCACTGATAAAATTGTTGATAGATTAATGATGATTCATTTTTGAAAAATATAAAAAAGATACGGAGGTGCTCATACAACGGCGGTCCGCAATGTGTTAATTATTATGTTGTCGCAGAAGTTCGTGTATTTCGAACTTCTTTTTGAGCCTACTCAAGCGCATGCACTACCCATCATCATACGCACAATCAGTGACTAGTAGCTACCAACGCCCAACCGAAGGGCTACTTAACTCTCAGAAGGCTGGCAGTTATGAGCTGAAAAAGGCAGTTAGGTCGATTTCAAGGTGCCTATGGGAATCGTATTTTTTGTCGTGGAAGAATTTGCTGAGCAAAAAGAGCAAACGTCTTTCGAAAGAGAGTGGCCGTCGGAAAGAATGATGTGGACCGCCGCAACTCGTCTCCGAAAAATAGGACTCGCAGTATTTTTCGATAAGCGTCGTCTCGGTTGTCGTGAAGCGCACAAACGCCTTCGATTTTTAAGAAAAGTAAACGGAGTACCGTGGTGAGTTTCTGCCGTTGATCACGCTCGAGTTTATAGCTGTCATAAGAGAGACGGCGCTAGTGTTTAACTCGAGAACGCTTCAAAAGAGGCGGTGCGTGACCTTGTGGTGAACTTCGTACACTTTTCACCCTTTTCTTTCCGATCCAGCCCCTAAGGGTTCTGGAGTCGGTTGCATGGAACTTGCGCTTTGTTGTGCAACTGTTGTATTGGTATTGGTAAACCAGTTAGAGTCAGAGCGCAAAAAACATAGCTCTTTTCTTTCTCAACTTCAAACTCGAAGAAGGTGACTATGTGGGCGAGATTCGATAATAAGTTACTACACTTGTGCCTCGCTACACAAGCATAAGTGAACAAATATTTAAAAATTTGCGACGGGCTTGTTAAATAGATCGATAAATCGCACAACGTGTGAGACAACCCAAACATTATTATCGTATTCTCGCATTATTACATGTAACTACGAAATACTATTCACCTAGATCCAACAATGATTGCTTGTACACATGATCCCTCTAGCCTTGTCGTTCGGTCGCGTTTGCCACTGGTACGAATTTCGAGATCGTGGTCCGCCGGCGCAGTGTCTTGATTGCCCATACGTCATGCCAGTTGAGCACTGACCACTGCTTAGCTGTTCGTGTCACAAGTTCTTGCGGGGAAACCGCGTGCCATATCGTAATGAATGATCTCCTTTGAGTTATCACGAGATCAGTCGCTCGATTAGACGGAGGCCGCCGCACGAGACACGCACAGTCTTAAACCGCCACACGGCAGCACGGGATCGATTAGTGTAGACTTCGACAAAATCTCCTTCTCATCATAGAATGCAGGAATCCTGGTTCAGGAAGGCCACAGTCCGACTGGACCAGCAATGCTCTAGCACTACGGTGCGGCCATCTTACTCTCCATGAAAATCGTACAGAAAGCGAAGCGCTTTTTCGAACCGGTTCCTATGTTTCAAGAGGTTAACAGCGGGGAACATGGATTCAAGGTTATTTTCTTCTAGCGGTCCTGATATAACAAGAAATAGGATGGGTACAATGCCTTGTGGTCTAATGCCCCTAGAGGCAAGATGTTGCTTTTCTTTGAGTTTCTGCGGTTATATGTCGGAACTGCTTCACTAAACAAAGAATTTCTAATATGTAACTATTAAACGGTGCAAATGCGACACAGAATATTAAGACTGCAAAAACCACTTGCCAAAGGAATGTTTCCGCTTTTTAGGCAATACGAGTTCCTCTTGGAACAACATTTTCTCATTCAAGCCTCACTTCTATGTTCCACACAAATTAGATGAGAACTCCTACTGAATCCACAGTACTGCACATTGACTAGCCTCCCCTAGAATACCATGTGTTCCACTGTCTCAGCAGTGCCTTTCAGACGAAAATACAATTTGGAAAAGCGCCTTAACCATCTTCCGCTTTGAACCGAGAGGTAAGGCACTCATTTTTCCACGAGGCTGCGCGTTGCAGTAAGTATAACAGTGAGATATGCCGATGATGAATATATTAATTATAGAGGTCTTGATTTCGAAATAATGTACTCCTCAAAAAGGAACTCGAATCCCATACAAACATACAAGACCCAGGAGCTGCTCGCCCTAATCGCTGAGCATACGAAGGGTGCCCTTGTCAAAATTGTTCAGCTTGCAGTAATAGGATTCGAGTAGTTAGCACCTTCTCTACACCATAACCTCATCCATTCATCTTACAGCTCGTCAGATTTCTTCTCAAGCACCCAAGCATTTCTGATTTGTAACAACTTATCCCACACAACAATTTTTTTACAGTACTCAAGAGAAAAAGGTAAAACTTCTTTTGCAGAAATGGTATATTTCATATTCAGGTGTCGATACCAGGCCTTACCTTGCTTATACCGATAGTCGCTCTGATGTGTATTTTTGGGAGTTCAAGCAACATAGGAAGAGGTATATTTGTAGCTGGAGCAATTTGTTACGACTAAGTTTGATAGCAACATCTAGAAATGTGAATAATGGGTTTCAAAGGCACACCCCACGATTAGGTCACTGGAGTGAAGCCCACCCGCGAACGGTAGAGCGTTTTGCAAGCACAAATCATGTACCCTTTCGCTGCACAAAACTGCCGACGTATAATGCGCAAGGATGTTCACGGATTTCCATCTATTAGACGTTTCAAGAAGTTCTGTCGTTTTTTGACACTCCACTTTTGGATGCTTTATTTCCCTTGAAATCTAGGAAAGCTGCAATTGATGTGATTTTTGAAGAGCTTTTCCTGCTCTATCCAATGCTTAGCTCAACTTTGTCCTAAAACATTTTCTTATAGCTTTTTCAAAGCTTTGAATGCGGTATACTCGATGAGCAAGTTGGCATGACTTTTTTCTAGCTCTAAATAAGTGGGACAATTCAAAATATTGACGATGCACTTGACCGTAATAAGCGTGCTCAGAAGCAGTAGTTCAAAA
>MU889914.1:0-10048 GCA_036418205.1 Ostertagia ostertagi
ATCTTTCGATACTTTGGGCAGTCGCACCTCTACTAGCAGGGAAGGAATGAATTACGACAAAATAGAACTTCTGTAAATGCCACAAAAAATCTTTCGAATCTTTTTTTTTTTAAAAAAACGTTTTCGTGTACAAAAATGAAATTTCCAATTCCCTTAGCTTGACTACTTTTATAGGCATACTGCTGTAACAAGTGCGGTTTTGGGACCATCCATCGCCTCATACAAATATTCATTTTCTCATTTCCATCTACAAGCTAGAGAAATTAGTGAATTTTCAAGAAATCCTACATATTTGATTAGGAGACTCTGTGTGCCAGTTACACTTTCCATTTTCCGTATTTTCCCGATTGTTTTCGGTATGGTCATGGCGAACCCTGCAAGGCGAGGGCTCACGAAGGCCATTTTCAAACCCTGTACTTTGCCCTACAAAAATATCGGATAAAGCGACAAGTACGTGTCTTGTTGTGAATTAAGCATGGACACAGTATCGTGCTCGCTCAGCAATGGATGTCTTTCACGTTTCCACTACACTCGCTTTCTTTAGTCGAAAATTTTCTCCAATGACTAGAGAGGCTGATCCAATAGAACGCGCTTGTCACCTCGGTGATTATTCACCAGCTGAATGTTATTTAAAATGTAAAAAATACTATAATAAAATGCTACTTCTGAGGGTAACACAGGCGAAATATTCCCTCTGCCACAGTCCATCAACCGCCATGAGTGATCACATTTTCAGGGCTGGGTGCCAGCTCAGCCACGATGTTGGTAGAGGTGACATTCGTGTGGCCAGATTTTGTTATTAACTGAATTGTTTAATTTCTCTTCTCTGTGGTATTCTATTGTAGTGAATTCGCATATGAAGGAAGAAAACTATAGAAGGTAGAACAATACGTTTTTGCTTTCTCTCTCACACTCTCACTCCTTCCCAAAAACTATACCCGATTCTCCAGGATTGCACAGTTCCGTCGTTGTTCAAAGTATTCACTGAAGAAGTACTCAGATAGGAGTCATTGGCTTCTGCTTTCGAAACTCGCCGTCCTGTGGAAGCCTTTCCTCTGAAATTGTTGCTCTGAATAGTTCGACATCAAGTTGAAATATTCCGCAGAATGTGTAAAAACGCAAGCTCATTTTTGAGCCTTTTGATCTTGCTGACGTAACCGAAGGCTGTTTCAAGCCATGCCTTCCGGTTTTTTATATTTGCTGACGGCTGTTTCTCTTTCACGTTCAGCAAACATATACAATACGCACCAGTGGCCGAGGGAAAAAGGTGTGAAAATCCACATCCAACAACTTGATGGTAGTCGCCCGAAATAACGAGTATTATTTGGAAGGGGAGAAGGATTTTTCTCCCCCCCCCTCCCTACTCCCGACATTACTACAATTTTTTTTCCTTTTTCTTTTCATTCCCACGTCATATAACGCGGCCAAAATCCTTCCCGAAGGCTCAGTTATATATTCACTACAACTTAAGATGAACTGATCAGATAGTGCTTTCCCGGAAAGCTCGATGCTTTTGAAGTGACCTGCAATATTGAGCCTACACAATAGCGGATCATGCACCTGTTGTGAGAGTGAGCGAGCAGAACAAGCAAGATTGTCGCAGTTCGTCATGTCTGCTACCCTTCTATTATATCTATTTAGGCGTTTCTTAAAACGCTCTTAAAACGCTCGAATTGCCTGTACTTACCAACCATTATACTGCTCTCTCCTTGACTTATTTTCATGCAATCCGTTGTGTTGTCTTCAAAAGTAGAGTCATAGGCACAGAGAATGAGAGGGAATCAATCTAGTGCAATCACTCTTTCCATGTTTTATGAGCCCATTTTTAGCTTGTTGGTCGAGAAAATTCGAGAATAATACTGCGCGACACTTTCGCATTACATGCAGAGCGTTTGTAAGGCAAAGGGAAACTAAGCCGTGAAAACTTTGCCTTTTTGCGATGGTTTCTTATTCAAAAATGATCCAACACAGGAATGAACGGCACAAAAAACAACGCCGACTACTGGTCGCTTTCAAGTCGCTGGAGCAAAGATTTAAGCTGAAAACACAGAAAACCGGTTGTCATGGCTGTAGTTCGCTGCCCTTTTGTTCCAGTGAGGCATCCGACCAGAAGGATTAACATTGGGTTCCCGTAGACACCCGTACTAGTGCGATGTGACGCCAAATTATTGATTGAACATTTGCAAAAAGTATACGAAAAATCCGATTGTGCCGCGGATCGGTGGAATATGCCATGAGAAACAGCCCAGAATCCGAAAATATGAATTCCCTTTCCTTGCCCCGTTAATGTTCCGCATAATGCGTCTTATCAGTGCTGTCCTCTTCAACAAACGCTGACGCCCTACTCTGCTAAATGGCGGCTAAGACATTCGAGCGCGAAGGGGTTGACACTAGTCGGTGACGCTGCCCCGCTCACAGCGTCAACAGCGCCGCAGGGAAGACTGTGCTTTATCGCCGGAGGCATACCCGTTGAACCGCTTGTCGGTCCGCACCCTTGAGGATCCGATGGTCTTTTTACTAGGTAAGTTACCCCTTCTTCGACATTCGACCTTATCGCAGAATGCTCCTTTGTAACCTCAAACTTTGAAATTACAAAAGTATCGAATATTTGTACGGGCCATCCTAAGCTGGAAGGAGCCAGGGTTACCGCAACAGCTGGAAAAAGTTCATAAAAATCACTACTCCTCTTATGAATTCTCTTCTCGATAGCCCCCATCCCCCAGATCACCACACGTGGGAAGAAACAACCGCTGTTGCTGAGGGTAGTGATGGAAGTCCACACTCCCATCACTACGCTCACCAACAGCGGTTGTTTCTACAGCACTTCTGAGAGTTCCATCCCCTCCACCAAACGCACTACACAAAACCACGAGTACGACCACCCTCCCCCCCTTGAAAAATATTAAATGCAATCTAATACATCAAGTAAATTATCAACGGACGGTTGACCCCTAACAGGGACTCACACGAGCTCAAGCTGTGAGGGTTCCGTGCAAAAATCATTCGTAGATTGCGCATGCCCATGAGTCACACCCTGGCCCAATGAGAACAGAGAAATCAGACCCCTTCATAGAGGACTACATGAACACACGGAAATGTCAGGAAAGCAAATTTATATCCTATGGATATAAAAAAACCATCTAACATTTCAGTGAATCACAACCCGTAGAAAGTGATTGCCTAATTCCTGCCTGCGTGAAATTTCCTTTCTTATTCACGCATATTCTTTCTAATAGTATTAGGTACCACTTCTCATGGATATCTAGTGTCGGCTTTTATGATTCAGGAAGTTTTGAGCTGATTTACTATAGAAATCCACTATATGCAAATATATATAGGGAGAGTAATACGATTGTTTTCTATTGTTGGTTCACAATTTAACTTTCCCCAATTTTTATACTTTTGAAAATTCCTGGGTCCAGTGTGCAAATTCGCATGTGTGTACCAAATGCTTCAAAATTCTTGCTGAGCTACAACTTCCGCCCACCAAACCAACATTGCATTTGTTGGAGGGAATACTACCATTTAAAATGCTCATCGGTTTTTCACAGTTTTCTCAAAAGACAGTGAAGTCTTTGAAGTGATGCCCGCAATCGTCGTCAAAAAGGTGGCCCTAGTTAAATCAGTCGAGACGGGGCTGCACCAGTCTTGTGCTGAAATGGTAGGACACCTTAGCAGTGACTGATCGATGATGCACAAACGCTTTAACGAAGTTGATTGCACAAGAAATTCTAGCAAAAAAGATGATTTGTCAGATGATGTCAAAACCGACCTACCTCTCTTTTTCGACTCAAAAAATTCCTAGCTTTAATCGTACGAGGTTTCCACTCATACTGGTAAATGGGAAAGTGCTAATGAGTCATTCGATGAATATGCTGTTTCACTCCCCGGATTCTGAATTAAAATATTGGTGGTCCGAAACTCGTGGTGAAAAAACGACACTAAGATATCCGGTACCTAATACAATGAAATGAAATGGTTATCCACAATAAATACGCTCCTACATGTACATTCACCATTCCTCCCTTCTGGACTGTACATGAAGCATCTACTTAAGATTAAATCACCAGTCCCAGGCTTCATTCAATATTAACGTTTCCGCATAAAATCTGGGTTGGCAACTTTGAAATGTCGCTTCCTTTGTGGCTTTGTTTCTCAGCTAAAACACAACCTCGTAATATGGGAGACCATTCATTCGAGAGAGCGATTCAGCGCGCATATTGCGAAATCTTAGGCGCCAGTGAGCCAAAACTTTTGCTCGAAGATGATTGATCAGAAAACATCGTCTGAGCGTATATATTCAAGCAAGGAAAAACGGCCAACGAATCTCACTCATTGTGTGCAAAACATTGAGCAGTAACACTTAGTCTCTGATGCACTTTCAGCTATGGTTTCAGCTCTTCCAAGACTGAGGTAAAGGACTTGAGGACGAAGAGCGTGGATATTTGACCTCTACCTGTAGAAATGAAGAAATAAAGAAAGCCAACGAATTGAGTCCTCGACAAACCGCACAAAACTTGCATGGAGATTCAGTTGTGTCAACAGAAAAATTTGAAAGTTCCTACGTGCGACTGTTAAGGCCTTTCAGGATAGAAAATGGGTTCGGCCTATTCTGAGCGACGCGAGCAAGCAGTACTGGTTGCTAGCTGGAACAGGGTCAACCCTATCGTTGTTACTTTTTGAAAAATTTTTACGACCCCCCTCCCCCAAGGTGGATTTGATACGACCCCCTTTTCGACACCTCGACCACCATCATCGTCTCTATAGTATTTAATTCTGATACCACTCAACCCACCAAACTCCGCCCACTTTTTCCTCCAAAAATGCCGTCGAGCGGGGGGTATATAGCTACTCTGAAACAGTAAAAATTCCCTATCTCCGCCATTTTACTCCTACTTTACCGGCTTTTACCTCTATTTACCTATATTCCACTACTTCTACCTACCCATAAAAACTTCAGTTTCACCTCAAACTCACATGTGATTTCAAGCGACTGAAACGGGTACGACCCCCCTCCTACAAACTCAACCAGGTACGACCCCCCCCCCGTTGTTACTAGTAACAACGTAGGGTTGACCCTGGCTGGAACTCCACAACTCCAAGAGAAGGAGGCCCTTGACTTCGTTGTAAGCGCACTTTTACAGATAGGATGTTCCCCGATAACAAAGTGAGAAGATGGCCGCGGTTGGAAGCAGATGGACAGCTGAGGATGACTCCGAAACCGGACATCCACGGAAAAAAAGTCCTGCTGTGTGGTGAAACAGTATAAGACTGGCCACTATGGAGAGCTGATTGTGGGTCAGACAGTTACAGCTGAAGCCTGCGCACAACAGCCCGCCCGCGTGGACCGAGCTCTGCGTCGTCAAGGGGTGAAATTCGGCCAATGTAAAACTATTGCACCATAACGGAAGACCACATGTCGTGAAAATCACGCAACAAGAAATCGAGGAGTTGGGCTGGGACGTTCTACCTCTCGCGCCATATAGCCCAGACTGGCGCCGTCCAACTATCACTGACCCAGGTCAGCACAACACTCCTCAGCAGCAAACCAATTCGATAACCGCGACGACGTCAAATTTGAGTACCCAACTTCTTCGAATCGTACCTGAATGCTATGTATTGGAGCGCAAAGAAGTAAGCACGCCTGCTTGGCCTGCTCTTACGCCTGTTGCTTGACTTCTCAGTACTCAAGAACCTTTCAAGCCAGTGAGAAAATACTACAACATGACTTGTTTATGATCTTCAGCCACTGTTTTTGCCCAATTTTGCCATGAGTAGATTGTCACAAAGTTTTGTTCATAACTGATCAGCAACCTAGTAACACCTTTCGGATAGCGACGTGTTGCTAACAGCAGTAATCAAAACAAGTTGTACTGGTGGAGCCTTGCGGTTTGAGGTCGATGCCGGCTTACCGGTTGTTCACGTAAGAGCGCTGATAAGTTATGGTAACCAGACCACTGAAAGCTGAGTTGAAAGGCAGGAGTTCACTGTGAAAGGGCAGCCTCATCAGAAACCAAAGTAGAAGGATTGTGGTCAAGGATGCACGGATGAAGGAAAAATGAAGGAAAACGGCCCGGTACCCAAAAAGTGGCCCCTCTTTGTTCGACAATTGCGCATTAGGCTGGTATCATTGGTGCTTACCTCATTAATGCTAACGCTCTCTCAGCTAGAGCGGCTAGAGTAGGCGGCGACTGGTCAGCCATCGTCGGGCATGGAGCGGCGCGAGTGCGGCCCGGCTATGCCGCTGAGGGCATTCCTTTCGCCGCAAAACCCGTATAGTTCGCATAGTCCATCTGACTTTCTCCTGGGTATATTTTCCCTTCTTCGACCTGATACTTTACCGTTAAATCCTCAATTTGAAGGCAAACCCCGGGATCAGTCTACTTGTGGTAAGGATACCGCGAAGGAAATTGTAAGATCCGCACCTATCTAGACCACATCAGCTTCGTCGCAAAAATAGCGTGGTTAGGGTGCTAATCCACTACGAACCTGCAACCATCGACCCTCGATGCAAGCTTCCGGGAAGACTCCACCGCGAGAGATGGTGAGATTCAGCGGCCATCTGATGTAGAGATCAGCGCGTGCTCTCTCGAACGACGTGTTCTCTCGCGCGTTTTGTCTTCTTTGATCGCCCTGTCTCGCCATCGTACCACATCCGACCTCAATGAGGGTTAAGGGCTTAATTTCAAGGTTCCCAAAGATTTCTCTTCTTTTCCTTTCCACTTCAGGTCGTTCCGCAGCTCAGTCATCAAATCGTAGGAGATGGTCTGGAGAAGAGAAGGAAAGAAAATGAAACCCAGTGGATTATCTCTGCACAGAGACCTCCTTTTCAGCCGCTTCCACCTTGACATAGAGAAGGAGCGTTTTTGGGCGAGTCTCACGAACTCTAATTGCTCCAGGTCCATGGCATTGGGCCACAATGGAAATGCGCCTGCGCTTTTTAAGCAGCGCCACGTGGCTACTGACAGCGGAGCAGGGTGAACATCGGTCGAGGAAATCCTCGACAGAGGGGTCGTATTTGTCAGGGTGGGTCGTGGGGGTCGTACACACCATGACCCACCCTGACAAAGAGCGAGAAGGAAGTTTTGAAAGTACTTCAAAGAATGAAAGTGCATCTTTGCAAGGAACAGGGCACAAGTGCATAAAGGCATCTTCTCCATCTACCGCCCGCTCCCTCCCGCTCAATACCTCACTGAGAATGACACTGTTATTAGGGACGCTGTCGCAAAAACGGCAACAGTTCTGGAAAGACCCTGGGCAAATGAAGCTGTTCCTTAGGTTACTACAATACAGTTTCTGTCAACAGGTCATCATCATATGTGTAACACCTTTCAATAGATTCTACAACTTGAGTGGAGGTCGGATGCATGGCCTATACTGAGACGAGATCGGACGATGACGATTGCCCTTTCTTGTCGCTTACGTTGGGAGAATTTATTCTAGACATTTCGAGAGTTGCCAACGAATTACACTTGCAATGGTGAAGAAGGGAGCGGCTTTTCAGGTGGCCGAGATCCGTCCTCGATAGATCCTCGACGCAAATATCTCCTCAACTAGAAAATGTAGAAGAAAGCTAAACATCAGAAAGCGCAAACCTTCCGCTTTCCAAAACTCTTTTTTTCAGATCTTACGAAATTAGAGAGATATTGCCTTTTAAGTGGCAAAACTCGCATGAAAATTCAGCATCCTCGACGCTCCCTCGACAAAATTTGAGAGACCCTATCTCTTCGAGTGTAAAGCTTTTAGATCAATTTCAATATTGCCCGGTAGTAGCAAATCCAGCTCTATCTAACCCTACCACACACTGCAACTGAATGCTTTGCTGTGCATTGATGGAACTCGTTATTCACGTCAAGGCAAAGTTAGAGGGGTCGTATCAAGACCCTAATCTGAGGGAGGGGGTCGTACTGATCTGACCACGTCCTCGACACGATTTTCACCCTGCTTTATAGAGCTCTTCAAGGCTATCCTTCTTCCACTCTGATATCATGATGTGAAAGCGCAGCGCGAAAAAACATAAATAAACAAAAAACATAAAACAAAAAAATACATAAATAAAAACATAGATAAATGAAACATAAATAAATTGTTAGCTTGCAGACCCCGATCTGAGGGAGGGATCGTACTAATGTGGTTATGTCCTCGACACGATTTTCACCCTGCAGCGGAGGGTGGGGCTTGCGGACGAAGGTGTGAGTTGCGGGTTGGACGAGCTCCTTGCGCCTTTGTCGCGCACTTTCAAGCGGCAAAAGGGGCGCGACATCAACGCTTGTCCGCCTGTCTACTACCCCGGGATGGAACAGGCGAGCGCGCCTAATCCCGGAGCGTGCCTTTAAAGTACCTGCCCTTATAATATTCGTTGTTGGAGTTATCAAAGCAACAGCCCAATTCAAATGGTGGTGTGACAGCGATTGATAATGATGGCTGAAAGGACGTGTCAAAACCAGTTACCCTGAGGCAGGGTCAACCGTCACGTTCTGACATTTTCGAAATTTTTGTGACCCTCTCTTGAGGGGGGTTCAGGCGCGACCCCTCTTGTTGCTATAAAACAAGCGTTATTGAGCTGTACATCTCTGAGGCATCAAATATGAGTAAAGTGATGGTGAGTAGCGGAGTGTGCAGCAGATGACGCTCTCTGGTGTGGTCGGTGCTACTAGCGATTTTTTCATCAACAAGATTATCATTTTGCAACGGTAGATCCGCTTTTCCTGTTCATAATCAAAACAGCGTGTAGAAGAGAATCTCGACAAGATAAAAGATCAAAGCAGAACCAGATAGAATATGCAAGAAAACTTACAAAACTTTAGGACGCGACTGTGTTAGTCTTGGAGCGCAAAGGTATCACCTAGGCGGTGAGAGCACTTACCATTAGAGCGGCAACCAAAAAAAGTCGAAGGAGACATAACTTCTGTAGAATCACACTTTTTCTGAGGTAGATTGTACTGTGCATGAGGCCTTCTTTGAAAAACTGCAAGGATTGCTTAACATGCCGGAAAGTTCTTCTATTAGAAGTGGAAAACCCAAATTTCTAAGAAGGCGCACCTCAAATTTGGAGAGCTGTAAAAAGTTTCACAAACTTGAAATAATCCTCTATCCAAACAGTATAAGAAAGATTCGTGATTGTCCCCTTTTTCAAAAATTGTTCGAACATTTTTCGTGCAAAAGCGAGTTTTTGGGCTTTCAGCGGCCATAACTCACTTCATTTTCATTTCTGTGATGCACTTTTTTCATGGGGTGAAAGTACAGGATTTGCTCTTTCTAACAAGCCCAAACCGTTTTTCAAAGTTCATTTTTCGAGAAAATCACACTTGATTTCTTTGGGGGTGTTGCCGCACACCTTTTTTAGAAAGGCGAGTTGTTGAGCTTCCAGTGACGAAGAAATTTCCTATTTTTCACTTCTGCGGCAAGAAAGTACAGGGCTTACTCTCTCTAACAAGGGGCGAAGACATTTTTGAAGACTACGAGATTTCTGCTTTCTTATGTGTCCACCGTTGTCTGGAAGAATCGTCCTCAGAAAATTAGGTCCCGAAGAACTTTAATTTCAGCCCCGAGAAGTCAAACCTTTCATAGCACTGCATTCAGTTGTTCTTTATTCCTCCGAATACATCGTAATTTGTTCAAAACTATTTCTATGTGCATAGTAAATCGAATCTAATGCGGTCGGCACAAAGAAGGGTTTTCGGACACGCCGCGCACGCGCATGTGGTTCAAAGTTGCAAAGGTATTTGGAAGTATTTTCCTTTTGCTATGACCAGGACTTGCTCAATTTTTGGCACTGCTACCACGCTCTGTTGCGACGAAGCGAACTCTCCTGAAAGTTTTGCTGAAGACAGAAAAAGTTTCACGATGTATAGTAATTCACGCGGAAACACGTCAGGACGAAACGGTCGAGTCAGAAAAGAATAATTATTTTGAGTTTATGACAACTTCATGTTCTTTGTGAGCGTTCCTCCCAGCCCTTCATCCACCGACCAATGACGCTACCGCCGCGATTTCGGCTGCGGGTCCTCGAGATTGCGACCCCTCCCTTGGCACGTGACTAAAATGA
>MU889915.1:0-12143 GCA_036418205.1 Ostertagia ostertagi
CCCTTCTACTGTATGAAACACCATTGTGTTGCATACGCGTCACTTCCAGGAGGTGTTGGTGTCACAGGAGGAAGGGACCATAGCGGAGGATAGAAAGCTTGCGCAGGAAAGGAAGGTCCCGGCGGTTGACGGGGGACTAATCTGGTAATAAAAAGCTTATAGAAACTATACGAAGTTATAACAAAAAGACGAAAAAGGCGCGCCTCCGCGTCTTTCGCGGCTAGTTTTTTCAACAAAGTTATGGGAGGTGCTGTAATATAACTTGTGCAGTGCTTAAAGTGCGAGATGGTGCTGCGCAACTGCGAGAGGAGAGCCGGCGTCATCAGCGTGTTGACTTCTTCAAACGTTCTTTGGAAAGCTGTATATTTCGGAGCCCCAGCTGAGTTACGCCTAATTAGGAAACGGCCTGTCCAACAGTACTGTTTCGAGATCAAATGAGCATTTGATTTGAACAGTGGTACTACAGTCCCAGAACAGGACAGCGCGCTGGTGATCTTCCTAATCCTTCGCAAGAGAGTTTTCTCAAATGAGAAACACTATGAAACAAAGTGCGCGCGCTAGTAAAATGATTAAGAAAAGTGACCTCAGTTGAAAGGCGTATTTATGATTCAGCTTCTCGATTCCCAAAAGTCCTAGTGTCATGAACTCCCTTCATGGTGTTTTTTCCCTGTGCACCGCCCCGCGCCTCTACGGGCATTTAAGCAACCCGGAGGCCGTGACAGGGCTCTTGAGAAGCCAGCGTGTTCTTATATACCTACCCTTGTGCTGCAACTCCTTGGGCATGAGGACCTATATTGGCGAAGGCAATGTTGCCCGGCGCTCGGAGAGGAAGTTCACCACCTACAAGTGGGAGACCCGCTTGAGAGAGGGTTCAAGGTGAAGTCGGTCAACTTCAATGTCAAAGAAAGGTGAAACGTCAACTCTAGCAAATCTTAGTCTGTAGGCAGTCTTAAAAATGTTCGGTGCTTAGTGTGACCGTACTAAGAGAATAAAGCGTCTTCTTATGAAGTGTGGCTTGGTTGAAAAGATGAAATTGTTCGAACAACCATTACATTAACATCTGGGGAGTGATCTCCTTAGAACCTAGTAGTGTTCGTAAACATAAGAAGACGCAAAAACTGGGCAATAAAGGATATTCCACTGAAACAGTTTTGGATATTAGGTTGTCCCAAAAGTTTGTACGATTTGAAACATTTTTTTTTGAGTTGACATAATTTCAACAAGAAGCAATATCCATCATCAATATACCGGTCGATGTCGTGTTCCAAGAAGGTCCGCAGTTTCAAGCTGGAAAAGGCAGCGACGTCGATTTCGAGATCCTTCCTCGGATCGCATTTTTTGCCAGCAAGATGCCTACTCAGCAGAAAGGGTAGTTGGCTTTGGAAGAAGGCTGATCTGATGTGGATTTGACGACTTCCTCAACTAAGTTCGAAATCTAGACGTGCCATGGGCTTCAGACACGGTCGGTGTCGGTTGACGAAGCGTGGACATTTTTATTGAATTGTGAGCGCATGAGTTGGAGTTTTCCCAACAGCTTCACGCGTTGAATACAGGAGACCTGTCCTGTTACGAGGCCGGAGCTGGAGAGAAGTTTCCAGGGGCTGGTCCGAAATTTGCTTTTTCATAAGTGGGCAAAAAAGTTTTGTGAATTGCAGGGTTTTTTCAGACGATTCTGATTGATGCCACTGGTGCGGTTGACTCAGCGTGGATAGCATAGAACAACCACCTCTCATCAGCACTAGCGCCGTTGTACGCGTCTGGATGGAATAGCATAGAAGGTTTTGACTGAACTCGTGTCACACTCATGTGCCTATTGGTCATTTTATGAGGATTTCTTTGTCCAAGCTCGTCAAGCCTTCCAACAATTTCCCAAAAGGGGCAGATCTCTCCCAAATGAGTACCTAGAAGGTATGAGTGTGGCGGTCACATAACAAAATAAATCGTGTGGGTTGCCTCCAACAGAAGAGCGCAGCAGGTCCAAACCAAAAACACCGATTGTCTTCGCGGATCAGGATTTCTCGAGGCTTTTGTCTCCACGAGCGAAGCGGATATGACTATTCTGATATCGTATGGTGGACGACGACAAGGGATTTATCGCATAGCAAATGTTGCTCCTGGCTAGGACGGATTTGTAGCTCAGCAGAAGTTCATAAATCAAAGTGTGAGAAACAATGCGATTCTGGAATAGAAGGTAGCAGCGGCGGCACTGATCATGAGGAGTGCGAACAGGCTTTTATTTGACCAATTGCCGTGTATTCCAGAAATCGCGAATGAGGCTGTGAGGGAAAACACGACTCATGGGACAACCTTATATAATATAGGGTCATTCTTCCATCGAAGAATTGCTTCAGGGATTGGCACGATCGAAACCACAACTGTCAAGGACGCCGAGCTAAGCTTACACTCTCAACCACTTGTAATCCTGCCTTCAAATACTATATAAATCATAACTATTCATAGTTAAATAAGCGCATTTGCGAAGGATGTCGGTAAACGCTAGTAAATAGCCATTGGCGCCGCTACCACCCAAGGGATCGAGGATCAAATCTATAGAATGTTATTTGCAAAAAGGTGAAATGGTACAGTACTTGCCCGGGAAGATTGTTCCAGTATGGTATTATAGCACGCCTAATGTGCATCCAAATGTCACTATTGTTTCAAGTGAAAGTTGAGCCCATGGTGCGCACTACAACGTTAGTTGTAATCCGTTGGCACCTCGCCTTTGTATGCATTTGTAGAGTGAGTGAATGAAATGAACAGATAAAAACATCAAGGTAAGACTCTGAGTGCATAGAGGAGAAATAATCCACATTACCACACTCGCAGGTGCAGGAATAGACTTGGACGAGAAGGGAATAGATTAGACGAGGATTTCCTGTCGGCTATGTGACTTCCGCCCTTCACATTGCGCATGACGCGATTGCGTCAAATGACTAACATATAGAGCACAAATCTGGAACGAGAGTTCCGATAATTCTGCCGTTTTGTTGGCGATGTATATAGATATATTTGTATAATTTATATAACAGAAGGTGGAACCTGTGATCAAGGATTGAAGATGGAATGAACGAGAAGCCGTTTTGACGCGCAAGGTATTCTCCAGAGTTCAATGCAGTCGATTGAAGCAACAGACCCAGCAGTGTCCTTCACCTTAATGGTGTGGAACGATGCGCTAGCCCTAGTCAAGAACATAAGAAGTGTGACTGCACAAAAACTCACCTTGGAAAGCCGCTAGAAAGGGAGTTGAACGCCTTCGAAGTGGGCGTTACCGACAATATCGGTAACGCCCACTTGCCAGCCGTGGAGATCGCGTGCTTGGATGCGGGTCCTTGCGCGATTGCGTGTAACTGTCCCGCGTTTCGAAATTAATGCTGCCTCTTTTTGATTGGTTTTACTTGCTTAACTCATTTAATTATTGTATCTTTGTTTGTACTGATGCATATGTCTCTGTTTGTATGGTGCAATGCGATTGCAGCCGCATTTCTTGCTGGCACGAGCCAGCAATAAATGCCGACGAAAGCTAGTTCGGACAACTCGTCCAAAACGCCCCTTCCTTCATTTCAAGGGGAAAAGGGGGATTCCCTGTTCGAGGGCTTCATCGGCGGTTTTCTTTTTTTTTCCCCTTAGCAGTGAATTGCATGCTACGGTGTGGTTCACTGACAGAAAGCGACTTTTTCGCGTTTCGCAGCGCGAAACATTTTCGCTGCAGGGAACCTCAGGTCCACCGCTGATCAGCGGTGGACCGAGGTTCCCGCAGCGAAAAATGTTTCGCGCTGCGAAACGCGAAAAGTCGCTTTCTGTCCTAGTGAACCACATCTTTATCTACAACTACATTACCGACCGTTTTTACCTCGCGAATTCGATATGGAATTGTTGCCTAAAGCGATCATGCGATCCATTCGCACAATCGCTTATTCGCTTGATCGATACGTTTCCTCTTCCTTACAGCCTAATCATTAAAGGACGAATTCACGATGAAAAAGCAACCCATTTCAAATTAACCTAGGGATGGTGAGTGGTACACGAAAGAAGGAAGAACCATGAGAAACGGCCCAGAACCCGAGAAATGGGACCCCTTCCTTGCCCGTTGATTTGAGCATTGATGCGACTCTCATCGCTGTGCCCTCTTCAACACTACGCTCTCTCAGCTATCTAATCACTCGCCACGTATTGAACTACGGCGAGTGATCAGATGATCGGTGGGCGGAGATCGCCGGACCCGCCAGCTTTGAGGCATGATAGGTCGCCGAGGTCAAATTTTTCCATGCGAATTGCGCGTCAGTTCGCACCCTCAGGAGGTCCGTGGGTCCCTCAACTAGGTCAGTTTCCCTTTCTTCGACCTTCAATCGTGAATTCCTCCTTTAAGTTAAAACTTAGTAGAAATTATAGAAAGGTTTATACGAAATAATAGAAAACTTAGTGAAATAGCAGAAAGGTTTATACATATTGTAGTATGTACAGTACCCTGAGCTAAGCCTAACTTTTCGTCCTACACAGGAAATCAGCGATCACCATGGCAGACTGTAATGAAAGCATTTCGAAATTTTTATGAAATTCGCATTTCTATTGAGTGTTCATTAACAATAAATAACATGACAAGTACCTGGAAAATCCGCAGCTATAACAAATCAGCTTTTTGAATAAAGCCATTGTGATTTAAGTAATGGGAGAAATTGATTCGCAGAATTGATAACTCGTGAATTCAGTTAACATTTTGTTGGTACAAGTGTGTTATTGAGATCTAACTGGATAGCGGAATATCAGATATATTCTGAAGAACTCCGTCCGGTAAAGGAGAAAGTGCTATGAAAATAGGTGTCACTTCTGGGGTCAATTCATTGCTAACGGTGCTCCTAGGAGAACAAAACGTTGTGCATTAGACGTAAGACTAAGCAAATGAAAATCTCATTACTTGCATGGCACAAAACACCTATTCCGGTTACGTTTCCATTATTCAGGGTTCACCGGACTTTCTAAGTTTGAGAAATCAACGAAGAGCCTTCCTCGCCTATTCTCGCCTCTGAGACCCCTAGATACAACGTCGCTGCCTAAAGGGGGTAGCAGTCATAGATTCCTGGATTCTAACCATCTTTCTGTAGGCATTTGCTCTCCTCGCTATTCTTCGCCTCGGGAGATCCCCTAATACAGTCGCTCCTTTCTCAAATGGGTAGGCAGGTTCATAAGTTCCTGATTCCATCTATCGGTGTAGCATTTGTTCTCCTCGCTATTCTCGCTCTGAGATCCCCTAATACAATCGCTCCTGCTCAAATGGGTAGGCAGTCATAGTTCCTGGATCTACCATCTATTCTGTAGCATTTGTATCTCATTACCGTAAGAAAACCACTGGATCAGCATCTGAATGAAATTCCAGTAACCGTCCAAACCTCACCGCACTCTAGCGAAGTAAGCAAACCATCCCTTTTGGCGTTTCTGCTGGGGCCGTATGCTGAATGTTGGGACGGTCGACGGACTACTTCAACTCGGTCCTTAAGAACCGCCTCAATTTGATGCTTACCTCAGGACTAAGCCTTAAGAGAGAGGACGGACCTGCGAGAGAGCGCAGGTCCGTCCTCTCTCCAAGGCTTAGTCCTGGGGTAAGCAAACCAGCCCTTTTTGGACGGAGCTGCTGGGGAGCGTGGCACCTAACTGCTTTTACACACTAGCGTCATCGCCCTTTTTTTTTTGGTTCTCCTACCGGTACCGAACATATGTCAAGTAGCCTTCAACCATCGGAGACCTCGAGCCCAACATGCACGCCATACGGTGCCAGCAGAAGGGCCAAGGGGTTCAGCATACGGCCCCAGCAGAAACGCCAAAAGGGCTGGTTTGCTTACCTCCACTCTAGCGATTTTGCCACCTCTCTTGCAGTCATCACTGTTTGCAACCATTATCGCACCCTCCACCAACCGCATTATCCTCATTTATAGACTTGTCTTATGGCATTTATTTAGTTTCAGCGTCAGCTTCAGCGCACGTACGTCATGGTCCTCCGAAAACTGCGTCATAGGCATCATCGTTTAAAGTGGGAACGGGTCGTTTTTGTGACGTAAATTTGACGGACACTGAGAGGAATATCGCACAATGCTTATTTGGTAGCAGTTGTAAATTGTAAGATGAGTACAATCAGGATCAAAGCAAAAGATCAAAGACGAGCACGGAAAGAGTGACTCATCCACAACGAACGCCTCAGTCAGTTCATGTTGAAGCCATCGCATCTTGTCCGTGCCTCCTTCATGCCACGCTTAGCATAGCTTATTGGATTTAGCCGAATTGTGGGACATCTTATTTGTAGGTACCTAGCACGCTGATATGGAAATCGTTGTGTTGCCGTCTCAACCTTTTCTTAGCTTTATCGCAATCATGATGGGAGAACCGGCATGTTCGAAGCTACTTCTGCCAGACGCACCTTGTAAGGGATCCAATGAGCAAACAACCAAGCCTCCCTACTTGACCCCAAACTTATTTGCAGTTATTTTAGCAACTCGCTACTACAAATGCTATTATGGAAGACCCTGCAATACTTACACACAAGTCTGCAGTGACTTAAATGGAACTGAAAGTATAATACCACGTTAAATGATATTCTTTGAAGGTGCCATTTTTAAGTCGTACGGAACGCCCACGCGCTTTTGAAATAACGAAAACATTGCCCAGCAGTAAAGATTCCATGGCATGCACCTTCCCATACACATAGTAGTAAGTAGTGTGAGATGATAAAATAACTTACAAATAAATGATATTTGAGTGATAGTAAGTAATATTTTTACAGTGATCAATACTCTTTGTCTTCAAACACGTGTTACGGAAGAACCCTTCATTGACTCGACACTTCAAACAAATCTTAGGTTGCTATAGTTCATCAAGGTGCAACTTACTGGCAGGGTGTCATCCCTAGCGGGTCAGCTACAATAATTCACAAAAGCCCTAATATCGTGAAGTTGCGTCCTACCCGAATTTTCAAGTTCCGGAAAGGTCGAATAAAATAAAATAGCGCCAACGAGGCCATTGTCATCGTTTCAAGATAAATGTCAGAGGGTTTTATAGAAATATGTAGTATGCGCTCACCCTTTATTGGGGAAAAGGGTGCTATTCTTCCACCAGGTTCAAATGGACGAACAAATCAAACACGTGTAGACGATTTTCAAGACAGGTGACAGCTTCGCTGCCAATTGAAGCAGCTTACAAAGGTAACTAGCACTACTTCAAGATGAAGCATGCCCTGAAATTGCGCGAAATGGCAGTCGCTCTCAAAAAAATTACTCGATACTGAGTGTTTGGGGTAGGCGTGTCACCGGAAGTGACGTGCACTTGATAGAAGCTATGTGGATAAGCTGCTTCCAACATACATCGCTGGATATCAGCAAAGCATGCTGGCAACAGCTTATCCACGCAACTTCTATCAAGTGCACGTCACTTCCGGTGACACGCCTCCCCCAACTTTCGGATATGTAGTTAAGCAGCTCAGCGTTGGAGATTGCACAAAAACTCATTTCATTTCAAGTCATTTTCTAGGCTATAATGCGCTGTAAGGTTCCAGCACTAAGGGTTGAAGTACAAGGTTAGCACAGAACAATCGTAGTTACGATTGGGTCCATAGCCGATACAAAAATAGCGTCGGGTTTTTCAAAATATTTTCAAAAACCTAGCGAATGTAAATATTTAAATGATCAAGAAATGCTTAGATATTGAATGAATGTTTATCAAATCGGGTCTAATACGGAGGATGAGCTACTTGGTTGCAATGAACCAAGGTTTAATTAACGCTACAGTGTCCATCTAGCGTTCAATATCTTCGCTGAAAACGCCTGAAAGCTGAGCTTACATGGAAGATTTATCACTAATGTGGAATGCGCTTATCATTTCTACAAGCACAGTTCAGGATTTCGTTGCAATCATTTCCGTATTTTCGTGCGAAAATTTCATTTATATGGAGGAAGTTATTGAGAGAAAGTTCATAAATAGGCGGAACGGCAAGGTTCGGTGAGAGCCTCGCACCATGTTACCATTATAAATAGGTGGGGAGATGTGTTACGAGGAAGTATTGTAGGGAAAGTGTATGGTGTGAATAGGTTATGTGATCTCAAAAGGCGCAACAAACAAACTACGTGAGGTCTAGGGTTGTTCAGAATGGTAAAAAAAAAGAAGAAAAATAAAGAGGGAAAATTTTCAAAATACGTAAGAAAGCCTGAAATCTCGAGTTGATCGTGCAAAATGAGGAGATAATATTTGGACCGGCAGATTTCAATTTAACACTTTTACACGTTTTGGGAGATATCTCTGCTTTCTGGGAACGTTGAATAATTGAAATCGTAGAGAGCGGAACACAACATAATGTCAACTCCAATTTCAAATCCATTAGCGGGCATTAGAGTACATGAAGATGAAGCGTAAACATGGCGTAATGGTCGGACTAAATAGGGGACAACCCCACCGCAT
Organism: Ostertagia ostertagi; assembly: GCA_036418205.1. Lineage (NCBI taxonomy): Eukaryota > Metazoa > Nematoda > Chromadorea > Rhabditida > Trichostrongylidae > Ostertagia > Ostertagia ostertagi. The sequence goes on from MU889915.1 coordinate 8,437, forward strand.
TATTGTTTGTTGGAAATCCGGAAAAAAAAAAACAAATGCTGGCATTTTACTTCCGGCTTTAGTTTTTAGGCCCAGTACGTCCACGATATCTGTCAAGGTAACATCTTTGGTACCGAAACGAGCTACTTAGAAAAACTGTAAGATTACGCAGCTCTCTTTATGTTTCGTGACATTGCATATCCTATAATATTATTTTCGAGCAGCAGCTTCTGCCTAATTTCTTCGAACATTCTCCAGAATTTCTGTGCCAAATGATAGGTCAATGTCTCGCAAGGTATGCGTGAATCTTCTACTTCCAGTTTCTCGCCACTTCATTTATTCTTTTGGAAACAATTTGCTTTAAACTCATTCGTAATAGTCTCAGTTTAGGTACACAGTCCTTTTTATTAGCGTAAAACTGAGCTTTCCTCACGTGTTAATCTTTCAACACTTTGAAAGAATATATATCGTACATATCGTAAAGCGGTTTTGAAATGGCGGCGGAAAAGAAAGAATGGTTCATGGGAAATAAGTTGATCAGGCTCAACCCTATGGTGCTACAAGTGAGCAAAGGGGGTCGTATTTTGATGAGTTTGTAGAGGGGGGGGGTCGTATGAAACATTTCATGAGGGAGGGGGATCGTAAAAACTTTTTGAAAAGTAGCAACGATAGGACCGACCCTGAGTCCAAGCAAATACTGCTTTGCTACTTAAGCCAGAATCAGCAAACCTAGGGATATGAAGTAAATGTACATAGAATTGAGTAATGAGATTGTTGAAGACGAAATGGGAAGGAAGCCAGTGAAGCTCCCAGGTAGAACGAATCCAATCCAAGTTCAGTAGTACTTGTGATTGAGGGTAGTAATTCATGGCGGCCATTTAGGGGGCGCTTTGCAGAACGCATTATTTGGGCTGCGATCATGAAGAAACCATGAATCGGGGCAAAAATCTCGCTGCAAAATGGGAAGCTCTGAGAGATGACGGAATTTGGATGAGAACGTAAGCCACACGCATTCGCGATTCAGAAGAGAGCCGAGGACGTGAAAGGGATTTAGTGGGTTGGGGGCGGAGACAAGCTAATCTGTGTGTAGATCTCTTTTTCAACGATTGCCATCCGATAGAAGCTTTTGCAGTGCAAGCTTTAGCACATCGAAACAGTTTAGCATAAGTAGATATTGCTAGCTTAGTTAATTTCAGTATACCACGGAATAAGTGATTTAGCAAACAAAAAGCAAACAACAACAAATTTAGTAAATCTCAGCCGTAGCTGGTGAAATCCATAGAAGAGAATGTTTCAGAAAAGCCCTGACGAAAAAGGAGCGAAAATTCACCCTGAGTAAAGGGTTTTCCATTTAAAATGAGCAAACAGTCAACTAAGGAGCGAAACGAAAATGCAGAGAAAATTTAAAAGTGGAAAGTTAGGGTTTGCGATAAGTGGATGAGCGATAAGCGGCGCATTTTTCCTCCATTCGAAATCATTGCTAAACGTTCTTAGCCTTGAATGCAAGGTTTTCAGCCCTAATATAATGCTACACTTCAGTATTTCCTCCTCTGGAGACGATTTGCTAAGCATACTGGCCGGCCTATGAAAATGAGTAATTGCAGTCCGAATGGTTCCTATCGAATTTCAGATCCCAGAGTCGGCTATTTGCTGGCAGAATAAGCGGCCAACCTTACAGACCAACTTCGACACCTCTACCCTAGCAGGGTCAGGGTGAGAAAATCAGTTGGTCGGACTTGGATCCTCATTCTCTCCACACAGGTGAAAGGAGGTAGAGCGTCTCAAATTGTGAGTTCATTTCCAAGATAAGCCATACATTCGAAGATATCGGCTTAGTATAGGATAGATGGCAGGCTATGAACTGAACACTTTTGAATCACTATTCGACCCTTCAGATTCATTTGATCAACCGGACTACGCCTCGTTGCCTTCCCATAGAGCAAACTCCTTGTTGTGGTAATTAGTCATTACGAAATGACGTTCACATGAGGCCCTTTATAAGGATGCAAAGTAGGTTAACAAATGAACTATATCTTTATAAGCACAAAGGAAACATCTTCGTTTTATGAACCCCTTTTGGGATGCGGCACGCAGTGAACTTTCACTTATTTATCCATTCGTAGCATGAAAATGTATTGTAGTTCGGGGGGGGGCACCCTATCTAATCGAAGTGAAGCTGCGGAAAGACACTCATATCTAATCAAAGTAGAGTTGCGGGAAGGCACTTATATCTTATCATCTTTCACTAAGACCGTGGCCACTGGACTAGTACGCTTACCCTTGTCATATGGTCTAGGGCTAAAATGGCTGCTACCCTGCTGGCTCCTTACCTTTCATCAAACCTTCTTGCGACTGCCATACAAACCCTCGAAGAAAGGGCCTCCCAGGTATCCGATTTTGTATGGCACGGATTGGTATCCCTATCTAATCATACACTCAGAGACTGTGCTCCGGATGGTGATTAGATATTTTTTATTGATTAGGGTTATTTATTTATTTATTTATTTTTTTATTCTATTTAAGGACGATATACGCAGCATACGGAATGACAGTCATATATTACGAACACATCTTTGAGCAGACACTCATGACATTCTTTACAACTTCAAAATTGACTACAATTAGAAAATAGTTTTCAAATGGGTTCTACTGTTTAAACCGAAATCGATTTTTAAAAAAATCGATTAATATGACCGCCCTACCGCAGCTCCACTTCGATCAGATATTGCCATTTCGATTAAATATTATGAGTGCCCTCTCCCGAACTATTACATTGATTTGCATTCGCAGTGGCATTTGAATACGATGTGGCCTATACAATGACTTGCGGGGGCCAGCCGATGTACAAGTCAGTGTTTTTATCCTCCCAGACAAGTCTGGTACCAATTAACCGACCCCGGAGGGATGGAAGGCTTGGTTGGCCCGGGCGACTCACGACCCAGGATTTGATCCCCGGACGCGTGGTAGGCAGCACCACTTACGCCCACCATACTTTACAGTAATTGATAATCAAATAGGTGGTTCGAAACGGTCAGAAAAAACTAGCACTATTTGCCTTACGGGAACGGAGAGTTCGGCGGACAACAAAAAGAAGCGAACCATGAGATAGTGCAGTCATTACTAATAGAATGGGGTCTGCGAGCATTAGAACCACTTCCTCCTTTTGCTTTACCATTATTTTTCACCTGATTGTCCTGACGCTCCTGAGAGTGAGTGCGCTGAGGTTAATCGCTCTACCCCATCGCTATTTTAAGTGCACTCACGAGAAGGTCGCTCGGAAGAATCCTGTTGGTTCGAGTCCTTTGGTCCGGGTCTACTTTGAAGATTTCTGACAGGTCACAAAGGGTAAAGTCAAAAAATGCTAGACTAAATCCGGAAGTTCCTCTGGAAAAAATGCTGAAGTGAAAATTAGACAACTTCTCAGGACTGCCTGAGTTGTTTAGACCAGCAGGTGCGGCTCAATAACTGTGTATTTAGAAAGTTCTCTGATAGTCACATGAACGACTAGACGTTCATTAACTATAATTGTTCGGTACTGATTGCTAGCAAATATTTATTGCCGTTCAAGTACCTTACTCAAATGAGGAAACATTTTTTCGTGTTTCTAAGGCGTCTATAGAAGGGTTTTGGCGACAACACGAAAGCCATCGACTCATTACCATTATTGCATTGCAAGGTTAGAGCGGGATTAGGTTGGGTTAATCCACATGAATCTCATCAGGGAGACG
>MU889918.1:0-40711 GCA_036418205.1 Ostertagia ostertagi
AGTCGGCGGACGAGTTGCAGCGCGTGATGTGCGATGTAGGACGTGCAATGGGACACTCTATTTAACTTGACGCGAAATCCCTATAGTACGCGCGACTCGTCCGCTGACTTCTTGCCGCGCGACGGGCCTCCTGGGGGTACCCGTTTCCCCCCCCACCTCGGTTGTTTTTGTAACTGGGCGATAGAATGATTTGCTCATTTCCATGTTTGGAAGACATTTCCTTCAGTGAGAATTGTCCGCCTATCACGCAATTCGAAGGCTATGGACCCCATCTTAACAGAAAGGTCATTACGTCAACCCGGCCGTTTGCAGTGAAGTATGCACCGCTTCATTGATATTGAAAAGCTGATCTCAGATTCATCCCTTCAACCTGAGAAACTCTTCTTTGAAGGAGTTATGAAGGTGTTCTTGCCTTCTTCACCGTTCGCTGAATTGCCTTTGTAAGCCGTTTGAAAAGGAATGTTGGGCTTGACGGACTTTTAGTAATAGTGCACATAACTGCCTGGCCTCACATGGAGGCGTTTGTGGGGCGCAAGAGTTTCGGACGCTTCACAAGAATGCTGGGTTGTGAACAAAACTTTCGCCCCAGGCGGGACTAGAACCCGCACCTCTCGCTTTCCGGGCAAGTGCGCTACCAGTTACGCTACCGGGGCACCATTTCATTCCAACTCAGCTTTTCATGGTATACGTACCATAGCTTTCAGCACTCACACGTCTAACGTGTTGAGCCGGTTAGCCGATCGGCAATGACCGCGAGGCTGAAAGCTTTAGCAATGAATTTTGACTTGTTTTGTTTGTTAACCGCTGTCTTAAAGCCAACGCGCTGGAGAGGACGATGCTTGGAGTGCAGAGGGAAATCCGCAGTTCCGAACTACGCCAACGATCGAAGATCAGGGACGCTGCCAAGGAATCGAAGATAAGGTGGGCCGGACACGTCATGCGATTTTGCGATGACCGTTGGACCAGAGCGGTTACCGACTGGATCCCTCGGGACGTCAAACGAACACCTGGACGACCTCTGAACGAAAGGAATGAACGGCTTCGTGTCCCTCGAGCGAGGAGGATCCACTGGACCACTCTAGCACGCGACAGGGACGAATGGAGACGTTGCTGGCGCCCGCTCGAGCAATTCGATGACAGGTGGGACGACAGGTGATGAAGGGGTTCGAAACGGCAGTTATTCATTGAAACGGCAGTTAGCAAACAAATCAAAGCTTTCGTAGATGATTGCCAGTAGTTGCATGTTCAAGGCGCCTTTTGAATAATGGCCCACGATACGGCAGGTGCCAAATTTTTTCGTGATGAATATGTATTCTTAGATGTCAAACTACCCACAGAGGCAGATTTTTATTCAACTGAGATTGTGACATAATTAAGAACATAAGGAGCGATTGTGGGGAATATTCACCCATAGTAATTTTAAGTTGACCAGTCACAGGACAATCGTCGGGGTGGGGGGTAGTTTTTATTGAAAAAAGTACTTTGTAGATAATAGAACGATGCAAACACGAGAACCAAATTGTTTCGCTTTGCTGAAACATGGATAGCGAAAACATCCGAATACCAGGTCGGTGATGTTTCATAATATGATTCATAAGTGACCAGCCCAATTTTGATGGTATTCATAATTTTAAAAGTGCGAGAAGTACGCCTGTTCAAAGCAAAAACGCTGGAGCCTTGCACTACAAACACCATGAGTAGTGTTAATAAATCGGCCTAGGTTTGTTAGGCAACTCACATGATTGGCAGCCTTCTTTTGATACAATTCATGTATGAGCAGTTGCAGTTACGGTTAGGGAAAGCTGCACGAATCGGAGGGGGGGGAGAGGGACTATAGTTGGAGAACGATAGCGATAGTTTACAATGAAGACCGAATCTGTGGTACTATGTGATCTCATGTGTTTATTGTTTTGCCCAAACGCAGTAAATGAGTAGGAACCTCACTTTTATCCCTGCCCAACCAGGAGGCGGTGTTCATCCAGATAAAGGTCAGTGACAACCTCGTGTCCTGTTCCGTAGCAAGACCTACACACTGAAACACGCGTATAGGGACATCAAAATTTTTTCCTCATGGCGTACATCAGCAAACTTTCTACGCAGATAGAGTTGCACAGAGTGCTGCCGATGATGGAATGGACGTCTCACTAAACACATTCTTAGAATGTTCTATAGGCAAAAGCAAGCTCTTATTCACTATAATCCGTCTTCAGATATAAGTATGCCGTCATCGCGAAAGCTTCAAGTAAAATGACATGATTGCTGGCCTAAGCCCAGGTTTTCTCATGGATTCATTGCTGAACAGATTTCAGAGACTGTAGTTCGGAACCCCAAAACCTGTGCCAACCAGTATTTCGGTAACGTCTGAATGATTCACGATCCGTCGAGGAGCTCGCTAAGATCGAACTACATCATGCTCACGTGATAGACTTCTCAAAGGAAATTGCCGCCTGTGTAGGAGGCTTTCACGAAGTCGTTCAATGGAGTCGAATGTCTTCGTCAATTTCCAATTGAACTACTCGGTACGAGTTCAGCAAACCGTGATATGTTCGCTCGTTTTAAATTATGGAGGAGAGGCGTCACTTTTTCGGTCTCCTGAAGGTAGAACGAATGACTCACTCCGCTTGAGAATAGCCAACTTCGTCTAGTTTGTGATTCAAAGAATCAAATTCAGAATCAAATTTACCAAATGACTTCGTGAGGGTAAAAAAGCCAATGTAAAAATTGAATTAGGGTTTTTATATCAGCTTTAATTAGGAGACCATACATAAATTACCGTACCGAAACTGATCAATTGCCTCTCAGAGAATTCTGATTCGATATATTCTATGCCTTATATTTTCTGAGCATCGAGTGTTTAACTATCTTAGCATTATCTCCATTTGCTTGAGGAGAACCGCTTTTTTGTTACTAATAGACCTGGTTTCACCTCCATGCTTTCTAGAATCATGCGTTTATTATGCGTAATCGTCCTGTTAGCGATTGTGAGCGCCATATTTGCTGTATCGTCACCACTGGACTCTGAAGAGCCCTCCGAAAGGTAAGAAGTTTTGGAAAAATTTGTGATCGCAAGAGACGCCCAAGCTTCCGCTTAGGTTCAGTCTCACCGAATTTACTGCGATGAAGACACTGGGTTAGCGCTGGCGTAGAGAAAGCCCCTTGCTCAGCCTAGGCCTAAGCTAAGGACTATTTACGCTGAGCAGGGATCTTCCCACGATCGTATCAGAGGTAACCTGAACTAATCGGAAGACTCGGCGAAAACCATCGAAGATGTGGTCAAGCATCACTGAATTATTTTCAGATCACTGCGAGTGAAACGCCAATGGGGTTGGGGTGGACCTTGGGGTGGAATGGGTGGAATGGGTGGATGCTGTGGTTGCTGTGGTGGTGGTGGTGGATTTGGTGGATGGGGTGGTGGATGGGGCTACCCCTTCGGAGGAATGTTTGGTCGCTAGCAAATGCAATAATGTATGGACAAATCACCAAGATGCAACGATGAACCAAATGCTACCTTCACGGCTCGTCACTAGCATCATTTAAACAAAAGGCTCACTCCGTCAGACTTTTTGTTAATTCCTTATTCGAAGAACCGACCAATAAAAATTTGAAATAGTGAAACTGGGTGAATACTTTTTAATCATGGAATATTGTTTGCTCTCGGATCTTCCTATCGTGCGTGTCTGGCTGGGACTTTTACAACGCCTGTCGGCTCGAAGGTCGACAATCACGCCATCTTTGTGGTGATATGAGACTTTATCGTTTTCTTCAGAGACCAAAAATATAATGTGAAGACATCTCAAATCAAATTGATTTCACTACAGACCTCGGATCCCCCATTACTTGTCCCTGCCCATTTATCCATTTACTAATTGCTCATTTGTGGATTCTTCCTACTGGAAGATAAAGACGTGCTCTACTATGCCGACAAACATACAAATTAGAACGAAACCTCGGATTCACATATGGCCTTACAAGTTGTTGTAGAATGATCCCGAACAGAATGGTGATCGAAGCCTCCACCAGCTGGCTGGCTATTTCCATTCCCAAGGTCTACTGTGACGTCTATCCTACTGCCGCGCTACCCGCATAGCGGGGGCGGGAGGGGAGGTACAAAAGAGTCATTCCGCCCAAGACGCACATTACCAAACTTTTCGCCACACCGTACCATCGTTGGTGGAAGTTTTATGAGAGAGAATTCCTTAATGCTTTCTTACAAGCAGAAGCGAGCATCAAAAAGTATCCCCAGGAAATGACTCACCTTACCGTCCCAAGGCGGACGCTAGCGAAAGTCTTCAGTGCGAAGCTGCTATCATGGTGGTAATTTTCTAAATCACCTGGGTGATTTTCTAGAATAGCAGCGCTCAATAAACAACAAATATCATACATTTGCTGCTACCGCGTAATGATTCCGAATTTCCCTTAAAGGAATCTTCCACGGAAAAAGCTCCGCCCTCATTACCACAGAAAACGATACCTTAAAGGAATCTTCCACGGAAAGAGTGATCATTTTGTCTTGTGTGTAGGATTAGTATTATCGAAACTAACGCTTATGTTCCGTTCTTTTTGCTATGCTCATGAGGCTAGGGGCCTAAGGTATCGTTTTTCTGTGGTAATGGAGGCGGAGCTTTTTCCGTGGAAGATTCCTTTAAGTGGACGTAATAACTTCGTATAGCATGAGACCTTTCTGGTTCTTGGCCGATAGGAGGCTATTTTGGAATTTTTTTTAATTACAATCAAGCTACTGGCATCTTCAAAATTGACGAATTAGTTGGATTCCGAATTCTAGCAAAGTGTAATATTAGGGTGTCCCAAAAGTTTTGAGAAAATTTTGGTCATGAATTTCGCAACCATGTTGCGCAAGAAAGCGCCGAAGCAGAGCCACGGAAAAAGGGCAGGAAAAGGGCACTCTTGGTAGATCGTCAAAACAATAGAACGGTATTGCACTTCATCTTTGGAAGTGAGTTATCATCATTTGAATTATGTCCGACCGACACGACTACCGGCGCCTTCTGCTTCATTACTACCGATCTGGTCACTCCGCCACTCAAGCCCGAAATGAGCTATGTTCGTCGATGGGCAGCAGTGCGCCCTCCCTTCCCACCTGCTATAGGTGGTACGCTCGCTTCTCTAGAGGGGAGATTTCCCTCGACGATGCTCCTCGTAGAGGACGCCCACGCTCCTCAAAAACCGACATTGTTCTAGCTTCCGCTCGAAGCAATCCTTCTCAAAGCCTGAGGGAAATGGAAAGGACGACTGCTACTTCTCGTTCCACTATCCACAGGATTCTGCGCCGAAGTCGCCTTCGTGCAGCGCTCCCTGGAGTTATCCCCACTCCCTTACTGAACACGAGCGTCGAGTGCGAGTCGATGTCTGCCAGAAACTTCTCAACCGTAAACGAACGACGACCTGGACGGACTTCATTATCGCTCAGGATGAAAAGTGGATATCTTATGAAAATCCACACAGGAAATTGCAGTGGCTACCAGTGGACGTGAAGCCTCAACCCGTACCAAAGCGTGGTGCCCACGCCAAAAAGGAGATGATATCATTCTTCTTCTGCTCCACCGGCTGCATATACTACGAGATCTTACCTGAGGGTACTGCGGTGACGGCAAGAGTATTCTGTGAGCAACTGCGAGAGATGGTGTCTCGAGCCCCCAGTTCACACCGACTACAAGGAAAGTTTGTAATTGTGATGGACAATGCTCGACCACACCATGCGAGGACGACGACGGAGGAGCTGGAAAGACTTGGGATCACCTGGCTACCCCACCCTCCATATTCACCTGATCTTAGTCCTTGTGATTACCATGCTTTCAGAAGCCTGGAGGCCTACACGAAAGGGAAAAAATTCAACAACCGTCAGGAGGTCAAGCATGCAGTGGATGAATGGATCGCTTCACGCCCTTCTTCTTTCTGGATGAATGGCATCAGTGCTCTGCCCAATCGATGGAGGGACGTCGTGGCTAAAGAGGGCCACTATCTCGATTACTGATCTCACCTTTTTGTTGTAGTATTTTTGTGTTGAATAAACCAAATAAATTTTCTCAAAACTTTTGGGACACCCTAATAATTTCCGCCTTTTGCCCCCACCTCTTCCCTCCCCCACCGCCCTATATGCCTATCTTCCACTTTTAGATTACGTCTTACTCTTGATCTGGCTCGCACGAAAAAAACCTAGGCCTCTTCCATTTCCGCCCAACATTCCAGATTACAAATGTTTTTCACCTATATAATCAAATTGTATAGTGTCGCATAGACGTTAAGGGAGCAAAAAAAATATAGGCGGAAATATTTTGTCGGTATAAAGGGTCGGGAGCAAGGAGCTATATTTAGCGAAACCAACTACAGAAAGATTGACGGTGGGTCAGGCGACAACAGAGGGCAAATGGTGCTCTAAGTTTGATTATCCGGCTCTGAAAAAGGCCGTCTGAAGTCCCCCGACGGCATCAGCAGTGCGCCACAGATGCCTTCGGAGCACTCACCGTGCTGTAGAAGCCTTCTAAGATTTTGCTCTCTGGCACCCAAACATAGAAGTCCATCAGGTTAACGACCTTGGAAGGAGAAAAGGTCACAAAGCTTTCTGATAAAGTGCGTGGGAAGTTACGCGTCCAGAACCCGCATTAACAGTTTGAAGAAGCGCCTTTAGGAGAGCCCAACCTCATTTGCGGAGCAAAGCAGTATTGCGCAAGAACGCTACTGTGAATTGGCAAAACGACATACACGTGCGCTCGACGATAGCCTTTGCAAAGCATAGTAGAGTACAATTCCAACTCTTCCTGATGATGAAACACCATTAGCGTCCCTTTTGGATGCCTAACCTTTCCAACTCGCATAGTTGTGGGAGAATCTGTCATTGATCTAAAACGATATTCGGAAACTTTCTCTTACTTTTCGGCAACAACTACGTCTGGCTGTGAAAGTCGCGAAGAAGTTTAGTTCGAATTTTTCATCAGCTCAAATTGCGGGAGAGATGCGGCGTGCCTCGAGCTTGCGCAAAAACTTCATGCACTTTATTGGTCGATTTATTTCTGATTGCTACAGTAAGAACCATCATATTCTTATTGCAGCAATCCGAATCAATCAGAAGCTCAGGAAGCAACCGTCTATAACTCTTCAGGAATAGGGTTGCTTCCGAGATCTATTGGTAGGATTGACGGCAGATCCTGAGATCAAAAGCGATGTGACTCACGCTGGCTCCATCGTTGTGAGTGGCTGTTGGTGATTCTAGGTGATTGCCCTAATCCTCCGAGTGTGCATAGTCTCGACCTTCCACTTGTTGCGATCTCGTAGAGGTGACTCAAACTTGAGAACACCGACGACGTTTCGAAAAGTAGGAGAGGGCAAATCGGAGCGCTCTGCGAAGTCGCAAATTTGGAGACCGTCCTTAGGCAGTCACTTGATTATGGGTCGATGCGAAAAAAACTTCATAGCGAGAGTTCAGATGAACTTTGGACCAAACAACTTATGGTGCTTCTTACATAGTTTCAAAGCTTTCGAAGAGTTTTGAAACACTCTGAAAATACTCGGCTCAGTGCCAGCAAGCGGTCAAGTCGCGTCCTATACTTTTCAGCCACCCTGTACATGTAGTCGGAGGGTGCATCGCGGCGCAGTTATTCGTTCTGGCAACAGTAATCACGTTTTTACAGAGAGAGGAGGCTCTCGTGTTAGTGAACCAGTTTGTTCGGCAAGAAGGAAAACGAGTGAGAATAAAATTGTTTGCCATGATCCTACAACGTACCTACGGAGCGATCAAGTAACACCGAGAACTTTATCGATAAAGCTTTTTGAAGAGATCTCATATTCACATGGTTTTATGTTAGACATGGACAAACTCGTATCTAAATAACTAGATCTCACATAGGCAATATCTCGGCTTTATCACTCATAGCGGTACAGTACATCTCAAGAGGAATGTGATGGGATGGGTGGTGAAAACTGGAACAGCTCGCAAAATGACACAAAGGGGAAGAGTTGCGCGATCCACTCGACTCAACTGTTCTACGACCATAGCGATGACAACATGACCGATTCAGACGGAACGACCCTGAAATACAAATACTTCCGTTGATTATGGTACCTGCTGCTCGAAGTTGCATAACCTTCATACTACAGAGCCAAAAAAAGCAAATATTGTTAATTTTGCACAATGTTAACCTCACCATTCGCAGAAGAAACCGGCACATGTCGCTATTCTCCCGTTCAGCTCGAGTCAGCGAACGGTACTCAGCTCGCTTCAGTCGCCGCTGCTGAATGAGGCAAAATTTATTTATTTCTATACACTCAAAGGGGTGCACAATCAGCACCACACAGAAAATGCAATGGAACGATAGAAGAACTACACGTAATAACTAGCAGTTGTACCAGAAAAAAGGAACAGCGGATATGTTGAATTTGCGCCTCCTAATGATTAGCGGGATGTTAGTCGTAAATCAGCCCAGGCATAATTTTTTGTTTGCCGTCACGAGGCATGGACAAAAAGTGTTTATATTGATACAAAACATGTCTCATAACAGAGATAATTGCCAAATAAGGTGTAAATAATAAATATAAGATAATAATAAATTTATACAACACGAATCAGATCCACACTCAGTCGATCATCGAAGTGTCACTCCAGCCATAGGATGGCACTTAATTTCCAAAAGGCAAACGATCGCCACGACTGAGGGCGAAGGCGCGCACTTAAATCTGCGGGTAGGGCATGCATTGTGAAAGGTCATTGGCTTCACCACTTCAATCTTGCTGTCCGCAACATTATGGTGCATAGCACCATAATGTACAGAGAGGGGACCCGTCGCTGCGCAAGAGAGGGCGAGATTGGGAACACATCTTCCGGGAGTGGAATAAAAGAGGTGATTCGACGCTTACCCAATGGCGCGTCCAGTTCTTCCCTGGCGTCACAGCCATTGACCGCTTTCTTTGATGTATAGTACTTTCTGGTTCGCCTTCTTCACTTCTCTCCCTTTGGGACGAGCGCAGCCGGGTCAGCCGTAGTGCTCCGCTGTATGCGTATGCGATCTTTTTTAGAGGGCAAAGTTCGGGCTCAGACCCACTTAATGAGCCTTTACGGTGGCTAGAAGCGCTAGGTACGCAAGTGTAGGGTCGCGTCACTTCCCTACTTCGAAAACCGTTATTTAGACGCTAGGCGCTAAGAACTTTGACACGCTCCACCTGCTGCGACACGCTCCGCCCACCGCTCGATATCTTGACTGCGTCGGAATGTTGATCTGCTATGCTCTCTCTACTTAGACTTCTCTAGCGCTCTCCGCGCTCACATTATCTCTCATCTCCCTGCCGGCCTTTTGAACTTCTCCGCACCGTAGAGGAAATGGCTCGTATTTCCTAAGCATTTCACGATTTCTTTTTCTCTTTTCTGCACTGGCGGTCCACTACCTACCCCTACTTTCACATTTAAGTGGAATTAACTCATAATTCAATCCTGAATCTTGCCTTTAAGACATTTATGCAGCCATGCGAATACAGCCGCAAAGCAAGTGGCCCGCACAACTGAAGCACTATACTCAGATGCCTATCCGCGGCCAACGCCCCATGAAGAGTGAAGCCCATGTTGGCCGAGCCTTATAACTTAACCTCTTGGTCCATGGTCATCTTTTCCATAGCCAACAATTGTTTTTACTCGGTCTCTTTATGGCATTAATATAAAAAAGGATAAAGCATTTGCCGTTGATCAATCCCTTTTTGGGATGCGGCACGCATTCTACTTCCATTTGTACATTCGTAGTGGCGTTTGAATGCGATGTGGCCTATACAATGACTTGCGGGGGCCAGCCGATGTACAAGTCAGTGTTTTTTATCCTCCCACAAGTCTGGTACCAATTAACCGACCCCGGAGGGATGGAAGGCTTGGTTGGCCCGGGCGACTCACGACCCAGGATTTGATCCCCACCGCTCGCGTGGTAAGCGCGCCACTTGTCACTACACCACTTCCGCCCTGCATTCTGTAGATAGAGATCGTAAAGGGCTGTTTGTTTTTTTTGCTATGTAGCTTTGCGTTAGCCTAGGCCTAACAAGAGGTGACGACTTCAAATGTTGCAGGCCTTAACACTGTCATGTGTTGTACAACATTTGTAGTGCATAGCATCGGGTACATGAAGGAGAGCCCCGTCGCGCGACTATAGACACGCTTTTCTTGAGTACTCCATGTCATCCGTGGTGATAAAGATAGTTGCTAACTGTAAGAATGAGAGCAGCAAAAGTGGCAAACTCTGGCCGTGTCGGTGTCCCAAATTGTGTGTCGTTGCATTGATTCTATAGCTTGTACGAAATGAAGCGAGAAAATTGTGAACCGATCTTACGCGAAACATTTTCTCTTTTACTTGTTCTGTCTCCCATGGCCTCTGCGGAAGAGCAGACCTCACATTTCCTTTTCCCATGTGCAGCCACACAATGCAAGGTTAGCAGAAAAATTCTCCTTCCAATCACAAGAAGATTCTGCGTGGCCGATTTTTCCGTCGAATTTTACGTGAAGTGAGAGATTTGCGCAAGAAAGAGAAGAAATTGTTGCCATTCGGGTACTACAATTTCATTTCGCAAAATACACTGGTGTGCAAAACTTAAGGACGAGACAGATGAAGTATCATAACCTTTGATTAGCTTTGTGGACCGTTTAACGGTTCCTGTTAACTGCTTTCTTTAGTGCCCTGTAGCAGCTCATTGTGTATGTGTGGTTAGGTCCCCTATGGTCATGTTACGTGCCAGCTACAGGTCGTTGGAAGAGCTAAGAGCTTCGTCCCTAAGTGTGTGGGCACACGGTTTGTACTCGCGTTTAAGCTGGAGAATGAAAGTGTACGGAAGCAGAGCAACAGTACGGCCCCACATCCTTCAGCACCCCACCAATTCGCGTAATTGAATGCAACAATTCCAGATCGAATTCGTGGGGTAGAAACGGTCGATACTGAAGTTTTAGATAGCGAGTTTATTGCTAATGGAAAAAAGCGAACAAAACCACCGATGATGCACTTAAACAGATACTCCCTCTCTTCCCTCTTAAAAAAAGAAGGGGGCGTGTCAGAGACGGACAGTCCGATCGCTAGCTTACTCTGCCTGCATTTATTGCTGGCTTGTGCCATATGGTCGCATATGCGCCAATAAATCAAGACATATTCATCAGTACAAACAAAGAAGTACAATAATTAAGTGAGTTAAGCAAGTAAAACCAATCAAAAAGAGGCATCAGCAATTTCGAAACGCGGTACAGCTCACACAGTCGCGCAAGGACTTGCATCCAAGCGCATCCAAGATCTCTCGGCTGGCAAGTGGGGGTTACCAGAACTTGTCGGTGACACCCACTTTGAAGCGTTCAAGTCTCTTCCTAGCGGATTTCCAAGCTGAGTTTTTCGTTTAGTCACACTCCTTATGTTCTCGCAGGGTTTGGTGCATCGTTTCACAACCTTGCGTAATTGGGCAGGACCGAGGCTATCGGAGGCTCAAAAATGTCGCCACAATCATTTCTTCTCCATCAACTGCATCTCTTGCTATACGTGACCATCCTGCATAAACGGGTGCCTCGAATCGCAGCCGCTGGCCTGATTGTACACCGAGACCTATACTTGAGGCATGAAGGGCCGCACCACAAGAAAAAGCTCGCGATAAATTGAAAAAAGATGGGTAGAGGAGAGGGTTAAGGAGGATTCAAAGAGGCGATATATGGTGAGTTTTGCGACAGGAAAGCGCCCTATCAGCAAATCTAAAAGGTGTGAAAAGAAGTCCCTAATCGATCATCCCCTTTGAGAACACTAGTTCGGTACGCTGCTTGACAAGAAAGCACCCACAAGGCAATCAATGCAGACGAGTTTTTGATACCGCGACGGACATAACACATAAGGAACGAGATGCTGCAGAACTCGTACACAGCATCTTTTTGGCTACGAGTTCAGAAACCCTCCATTTGAAGTCATCTTGGCCTTACATGATAATGTGGACAAGGTGAAAATTATGACAAGGAAGAGAATGACCTAGTGCTGACGGAAAATAGTATAATGTAGAAAGGGCAATAATGATATTATCCCTTCTGATGGATATTATCATTATGATTATTTATTTATTTATTTATTTGTTCAATGGCGGGATAATGCTGGAGCGTAGCAGTTCCCTATCATTCGGAAGAGTTACAACAAGTTGCAACAGTGAAATGGTATGAAAATTTTAAAACATACTTGCTCATTGCACACGTCGACAAGATCTCCAATGTTAGTACGAATCGGATAATCCATTGGATATTCTTTGTAATCATCTGGAATAAGTCAGCATTTGGGAGAAGAGGGTCACTGTAACACTGATTCTAATTAATATGTATTTGAGCTAGCGTTGGTGCTAAACCATCCACTGCAGTAAGCGTAAATTTTGTCCTTCTATGGTTAATGTCGCCCAATTTTCCGGTTCAGTCCTTCGCTTTCGAGAGATGATACAAAAGTAATTTGTCGGAGCCGAATATCTGTTTGCAAGAGTTGCGAACCTAAGGTCAGTGGCAAGCAAGGTCGAGCGTGCGTCGAGGAATCTCCTACGAGGGGCGGGATCGTGTAAGACCAAGTGGGAGGGAGGGGTCGTAAGAGCAGGAATCAGCAATGATCAGAGCAGCGGATCTGCTCAGAGTGGATGGAAACCGATCTCGCGCTGGATGTCGAGTGCATGGCGCGTCCCTGAGCGAGTTCGACAAATGTCTGCGCTTCAGTTCCCGTTCCTTGCATTGAGATATCTGTTTGAGAGACATCGGGCTCCAGAAGGGACTGTCCCAAATCACAAGAAGGGATCCGCTGTTCGAGAGAAATGCAATCTTTAGCGTTAACTTTATAAACATATAACAATTTGAGTCAGTTGAAACTTTGCAGTACACTTCTACACTTATTAAATAGCAAGCCGGAAGCTTGTGAAGTTCTAAACCCCTTCCATTGTTGCACAAGTTTGTCCATAACGGAGGCTGTGGTCGCTGAAGGAGTGACAACGCAATGAAGGAGAATCTTCTTTGCGGTATTCTGACGAAAATCCTCACATGGCTATTTCTTGGATAATTTATATGTCACGTAATTCAAGAGAGCCAGATCTTTCAGCTTACAACACCATATTGAATTTCCTGAATTGAAGCGTTCCAAGTAGGATTCCACGATAAGAAATTTGAAATTCGAAGAAATTCGCGAGCTAACGATAAGCCATAATTTGAGGTTTCACTTCTTTACAATAAGAGCTGGCACGGACTATTTCAAACTTGCTAGATCTACAGCCTTTCCACTAAGTGTACAAGCTTTCAAAAACACACTCGACGTCACTTGGTTCCGTAGAGTATTTTATTTTGAAAAAAATGTTTTTTCATGCCATTTTTATGCCCATTTTTATGCCCTCTACACATCATGTATCTTCTATTTCTCACTTATTTCATAATTGGAAGTTCCAGTTCTTTTTCAACTCAGAATTTTTTTTTGTTTTTTTTTTTCATTGGTCAGTTGGTATCACTACTGTTTCAATTATATCACATGAGCTCTACCTCGTATATAAATAAATAAATAAATATATAATATATACAGGGGTGGCCAAAAAAAAGAGACACTTCACTCAACATTCAAAACGGAATTATTTACGCGTCGCGAAACCAAACCAAATGACCCCAACTGAATATTGAAGAGCACGTTATAATCTATCAACAAGCTACACAACAGCCTTCTACACCGACGACATCAGAAGATTTTCCCACGGAAGCATTGTGCACGGTACGAGCTCAACGAGGTCGTCGAGATACCATAGACGATTACGACGTCTCTGAAACGCAGGTCAAAAGCGGTTTTGCACATTCACAGCTAATGTCTCTGGGAAAGCTATTCAACAATTAATTCACTGAGGAAATTGTGTAGCAGCTTCAGGTCGGAGCGATTTCGGTAAGCCTCGTTGAGCTCGACGGTGACGGCAGATGACGTCATATTCTGGAGACGGCAGGGGCAGTGAAGGAGTGCTTGCTTCTGTTTACGGAGGAACAACTAAGGAATATAACGCCATAAAACTTTCATTAACATCGGCTCCCTGTGCGACGAAAAGTTCGATGATGTGCGCCATGGGCTGAGTGTCTCTTTTTTTTGGCCACCCCTGTATATATAGTAAGCAATGTTGGAAGATAGGACAAACTTTGCAATCAGTTGGGAGCAGACGAACCTCCTAAGGGTGCTGACCGACGCGTAATTGGCAGTGAAAGATTTGACCTCGGCGATCTAGCATGGTTCACTCTTGGCGTGGTTGGCGGGGTACGCCCACCGAAGACTACCATGATCACTCGTCACAGGCCTATACGTGGCGAGGATAAGAAAGCAGAGAGAGAGCGTGGGCTTCGAAGAGGACACACAGCGATGAAATCGCATCAGTGCGGAAACCAAAGGGCAAGCAAGTGGTCCCATTTTTCTCGGGTTCTAGGCCCTTTCTCATGGTTCCTTTTTTGTACCACTCACCATCCTTGACTTTAACTTGAAATTGGTTGATCTTTCATCGTAAATCTGCCTTAGAGTTCTGGCTTTTGAAGTGTTAAAAGTAACGCATGATAAAATATTTTCTTTGTACTTTCGCAGAAATCCTCAACTTGGTCACTTTCGGCAGCTGGGTCGTATCTTAGCGTTTTCCTCGACGCCTCGCTTGACACTGCTAGCAAGGTGCAGAGGCAGTGTTTATTTGATAGTATTGCTTGTAACTGCGTCAACACCACTACTATGATAATAGAGTTGTGTGCAAAAACCTGAGTAATTCTCTTGCGTCATGATTGTCCTAGGTGGCCGCAAGATTCATAAACGATTCAAGGAGGAGGGGGCAAAAAATACCTTTCGCTTATGGTGCACATCAGCCAACTTCTTATCGCACTACATAGATACCCCCGCTGATGGAATTCTACGGCGAAATATTTCTGAGAATTTCCTTCAAGAGTTCGTCGAGCTGAAGGTGACCCAGAGTAACCACTTCAGCTTGAACCTCCAACTACCCAGCATCTTTCATCGCTTTATTGGTGACATTAAAGAGGCTAGCGCATAATATGCAAGTTCCACGCCGGCCAGCTTTTGATGTCAACCGTGTAGAAGCCTATTACGAAATTGATCAGCAGTGTCGCGTACCGCAAAGACCGCTCCAACGGAACCCTGGGCGCGCCGGCGCCTGCGAAGTACTGCAGACATGACCCACTACGATCTACCCGTGATCGTGCGGAAACGCACGGGCCGTTCGCAACGGCACCATCACGGCCTGTCCCGGTGTTCCCCGTCTGTCATCACGGTTCTGCCCCTGTTTCGTCGGTTCTGCAGACTCGCAGGGCGTTAGCCCTGTAGCAATAGGGTTTAAAACCCACATGTTATTCACTTAATAGTTGGGTGCTCTTAAAGTCTGGTTCGTGGTTGCCAAGGTCAGTTAGCTGGCCGTTAGGGTAGTTAGTTCATATTTAAGTTAGTAGTCGGCGCGGGGCTACTAATGGTTGACTGTTGCACTATTGTCCCTCGTAATTCATCCGGGGTTTCCTCAAAAGTGGCACTCAAGCCCTGTCCTGGACCCACCGACTCGCAACATGTAGATTCGAATGTGGTAATCAGTTTTCGTTCGGAGCTACACTGCTTGAGTTAAGGTCTGATTCGTTCAATTCCAACGTGGGGAAAAACGTCTTTTCCTGCCTCTCCCCTCCTGCTGTGTATTAGAAACAATATTAGGGGTGAACAGAGTTGAGCAGCGATAGCATGCTCAGAACGAGTTATGAACGAGAACAGAAGATCAAAGTAATTGAAAGGATCCGGAGGGCGTGGTAAGACCATGAAAACACCAAAGAGAAACAGGAAGAAAAACATGACGAGGAACAGAGTGACACTGAAGTGTTGACTTCAGGCCTTTACCATGTTAAGCCGACTTCTCAAAATGACCCGTCAAGTGGCAGGACACGTGTTTTCAAAGGTAGAAATACAGTTGCAGGACACGTGTTTTCAAAGGTACAAATACAGTTTTACCATTTACTGCTTCAGAGCCGAGTGAAATAACAGCATTTCGTCCAACGTCACTTAGGATTATATGTTATGGAATAAATAATTCACTGCTATCGAAAATTTCTAACAAAGTTATGATTTTGACAAATGGCATTACAATTAATAATTAGCGACCATATGGGCTGCCATCGACCTGGATGCGTTGAGAAATATGGAGTGCATCACTTCGAAGTGTCCGAGACGGACTTAAAGGCACCTGCCTGCGGATCACGATGTACGCCACCCGCAAACGATTAAAGTCGTGCGGTAAGAACTGGTTGAGGTGGATTTGCACACATGTTGACTATGTTCATTATTGAATAGCGAATTGGCTGATTTCAGAGGATCACTGAATTGGTTGGAAGGATAAGGACGTGTACTTTGATTTCACATTTATTATGAGATTGGACGCCTTCCTGCTGTTTGCAGCATTTGCGCCCGAGCTGCATGTTGGTTCACGAGATGCACAGCTCTGTCTACGGGTTCAGTTCTAAGTGTTGTGCGCGGCGAATCAACCGCATGACCAGGGAGAACATTACAATAGCAAATCCTAATTTTACCAGAATCAAACCCTACAAGTTGATCTTTTTTTTAAGATAAGGGAAAAAAACTGGTCAGGACCCCCTTAAAGGCAAATTTATCAATAGTGCGATTAAATTGAAAGAAAACTCACTGAAAGACAGCCATGTGCCTGCTCGAACAGCGGTAAGCATCACCAGACAGAGTAGCAAAAACGTGCGAAGTGATGCCATTGAACCCTGAAAGATTATGGTTGGAGACACCAAGAAGCTGAAAAAAGACATGCGAAAACTCGTATCGACCGTCGTTACGAAAAAGGTACCATGGTAAATAGAGACGCAAACACGGAAGAAGAGTGTATACCTAGACAAACATTCTATTAGGTTGTTGCTTGTTCTTCGAATGACACCTCGTCTCACCAATAAATGCAAATTGGTATATTTGAAAAGCAAAAGCACCATCAACTAACGCAACTAATTACTTAAAGGAATCTTGCGCGGAAAATTCTTGCACTCTTTCCTAACATGAATATGTCAGTTGTGATCACTGGAAATAGCACACAAAGTTTCACGCATGAAGATTCGGTTTCTGAAGAGAAACAAACGTACAAAAACTACACGTTATGGACCATCGAAGGACCAGGAGGCAGAGCCAGGCGAGGCATGGAAAGAAGACGGCGTTTGGCCGGCTACGTACCAGGCGACGCAATGAGAGAATCGGGTTAAAGCGCGCGATTTCGGAGAGTGGAGACAAATCGATCGATGGAATAGGATGGAGTAGAAGTGTAAGATGTGAATGCAACGAAGCAGAAGGCCAGAAAGAGCTTCTAGTGAATGCACTCCAAGAACCAAGTTTGAGCATCCCCGTCGCCAGCATTCGTGAAAGACGTCCGTGGGCAATTCGAACGCGTAGCAGCCTTTTCGAGTTTTCGAATTTCTAATCAAAACGAAAGCAATACTTCAGTTCTTTTCACTATTATCGTGGATAATGAGTCTCAAGCCAGTGATTTATGGCTGAAATAGAATCATGATTTTTCCGCGCAAGATTCCTTTAATAGATCTAGAATCAACCTGAACAGGTGGCTCTTCGCACACGAAAAAGAAGCATTTGATGCGAAGCGGGGCGGCCAGGATCAAAAAGAGAAGGAATCCGAGTTGTGTTGTCGAGACTAAAATTGAGAAGTTAGTTACTCATACAGTTCAGCTGTACTATGGTGTAAAGATTGAGTTACAACGCGAGGATATGGCGAGAGAGGGCAACAGATGATAGGGGTGTAAGAGCAAAAGCATGGTGAAAGGAAGAGATAATCGCTGAGGCGGTCGAAGCGGTCATAGCAAACCTTTAGCTCCCTTATTGCACATTTTAGAGTATGGAGAACATCTGTGGCCATCGTGAGTGGATCTATCCCCCAAGGATTCATCCACCTGAACTCCATCCCATGTTGTGTTTTCAAGCAGTTGACGGAGGAGGGTCTGGCTCGCTCTCTACGAAGGGGAGACATCAAAAATACATTTAGTCTAGCGCAAATGCAGCCGCTCGTATAATATGTGTAAGGATGAGCTTGCATACTCAAGGATGTAATTGTCGCAAGTTGTATATAAGCAATGTATGAAGACCCGAAGCACCCTTCGAAGGTCAAGAAGACAACTGCCCTACAGCAATTTGTCACAATTTGGACTCTTGATTTCCCGAACAGTGGCTTCGTTTGTCAAACTTCGTACATGCATCCAATAGAAGAAGTGTAAATTACTTCTAAAGTGTTATAATGTAATTCTTCTGCCAACGAGGTTCTTAGATGGAAACTTTATTAATGGACCTGACGTTTCGACGAGATCGCCTTCCTTCAAAGGCCTGAACATGGCTCAAGGTTTGAGATATGTCCTTAAACCGCCAAACGCCTCCTCTCCTAGCGTTTCTGAACGGAACGTTAGGGAGAACAAGCAAAATCCCGAACGAGGAGAGAAATAAACTCACCCAGTTCACCACCGCAAGAGTAGGACAGCGCCACCCCGACTTAGCTTATGATTAGTAATTTAGACTATGTCTGCAGTTTTACTTCAAGCCATCGAAAAAGATTCCACCTAACGACTCGTTGGCAGAAGAATTACGTTATAGTAACCTAAATGCAGAGGTTCCACGAAGAGTTCAGTTGGAGTCTAAAAATGTTGCTTGAACAAAAATTAAAAAACAGCAAGGAAAAGTCTGCTCAACAAAGGAAAGCTGAACGCATGCAATAGCAGTTAATCAAATATTGTTGACCCTGTCTCCCGAATGTAGCTTTGATCAAGAATCCAAAAAGTAGTTTAGGTAACTCGGTCTGCTGCAGAAAATCAATCATAGGAGAGTACGTTCGAAGGAGTGCTTCGTCGAAAGACTTCGAGCTTTGTGCCATAGTGATGTTATCGTGTTCTTCGCATTTTAAACGCTGCTCTCTTTTTTTTATGAGCAATGTAAGTTGAGATTGGTGTGAAGGTGGCGTTGTTGCTGAAAGCCCACCAATAAATAACCCAATTTCGACGCTACAAGAGGATCTGGTCGTCAATATGTATCACAAAAAGGAAACTCACAAGATAGCAGTATTTTATCATTTCTGATCTTATGTTATACGACCAGCTAACCTGAGTGGACCGTTATGTACAAGTGCCGCTTTTATTATTTTTTTAATAAATTTTGCCGTTCAATCGACGAAATGCGACGCAGTGAGTCCGTCGCAACCGTCGCCTCGCCATAACTCGTGAATAAATGGATTATGTCATTCGACTACTGCTCTGCTCACGAAGAATCCAACGGTTTAGAGGACTATTGAGTTCCTCTGAATTTTCGCTTCATTTTCATGAAATTTATCAAATTACCTGAGGCTGACTCATTAGCGAGCGTCGCTCGCTATAATTATAACCAGAGGGGAACAGATATTAATAGTAGTATTTAGCGAGTAATAAAGTTATTATATTACTCCTATGTGAAAAAGAGACTGTTGTGTTCTTCAGATGGTGCTCGTCATTTTGATACCGAATTCATCCCAGGTGGGTCAGCTTTGTTGAATGTCATTTTTGCATGGAAAAGCTCCTTTGAGCCAAAGTATAGCGAAAACTAATAGGATCTGAGCCTTGTCACTTAACTTCCTTTTCTACAGAGCTCACCCCATTGACGAGAAGTTTTTGAAGTTCCTACCTAGCACCGGCTGTCAATTTCGAGGTCCTTGAATCAGAGCGAAATTCACATTTTTTCATGGAAAGAAAACAGTACAAAAAGTATACCGTTGAAATCCTCGGGAAAAATGCTTTACACTAATATGAATTTTACATTTTTTTTTCATTTTTTAGTTTTACAATTTTACATTTTACATTCGCACATTATCAAATTTTTCGTCGCACAGAGTGCGCCGTTTCTGATGTGCTTTCACAGCAGAATATTCCTTAGGTGTCCCCAAAAGCATACGAAGTTATTACGTGCCTCCTCCCCACTCCGTCTTCAGGATATGACGTCTGCAGTCACCGTCGACGACCTCAACCGCTTTTAACCAGCGTTTCCGGGAATTCGTTAATGGTGTATGGTACCTCGACGACCTAGTTGAGCTCGTACCGTGAACCATGTTTCCGTGGGAAAACATTCTGTTGTAAGGATGTCATGTAATTTTTTTGATAGATTAGACTGTTCTCTTTATAATCACTTGAGCTCATTTGGTTTAGTTCACGTCCAGCGTGTGATTAATTCGGTTTCGAATGTAGAGGAAATGACTCCATTTTGATAGCCGCCCCCCCCCCCTTCTCCCCGTATGTATGCCAATCTGCTTGTCCGTCCGCAAAGTGAAGTGACTAACAAGACAGCCAAAGGAACAGGCCAAACATCAACACAGCAATTGGGTCAAAGCATCACAGGTCCAACTTCATTGGTTGATCTCTGCAGCAAAAGGGATTCGGAAGAGATCACATGTTTAGGCCTTTTTTGCCAACTCAGTTTCGTTATACCTGGCCCAGATGCGGTAACTGATGGCTTCACGCTGTTAGGTTCCATTATGATTGCGAGTACATTTTGCGACATCGTGCATGCGCTAATCGGAAATGCAAAACCTTGTCACCATGGGGAATCGAACCCTCCACGAATTTTCCGCCCCTTTTCTGGCTTTAGAGAGGCACTCAGGAAGCGCCCCATTTTCAATGATGATCATTCCAAAATAAAGAACAAAGCACTCTTTAAATGAACATTTAGTCTGTGTTGATGCTGAGCTCCTCATGCTCTTATCCGTCAAGTCAGCACATCTTCACGTGTGTAGGCCACTAACCTACCCAGTAAAAACTACATCACGATAACATCGGAAGAACATAACGATAACAAATGGTCCTACTAACTATAGAACGGTTTGACTGTCTGTTTGTCGCCTTGCCTGTCTGTCGGCTGTCTGTCTCTAAAATCGGTATCAACTGAAAACCACCTAGAAGCACCGCGTCAATTTGGGACGAGTGAGGCGTGGGTCAAAATGCATCAAACACAAAGTTGAGCCTGGCACACTTGCTGGGTTTTTGTACATTACGGGATCAAAATGATCGGTGTCGAGAAAAAATTTTGTAATTCGGTTCCATAATAGCCCAGAAACCGAGAAAAAATGTGTGGACATGAGATTGGTGAAGCTGGCGTAATCCACAAGACTACCGGCGGACGAAAAGTGCCCAGAAAAGGGCAGAGCTCCCCATGGAACCTTTCAGTTAGACTTCGGACAGAGACCGCGAAAAACGTTTACAGAGCTGGTGGCAAA
This sequence comes from Ostertagia ostertagi, assembly GCA_036418205.1. NCBI lineage: Eukaryota > Metazoa > Nematoda > Chromadorea > Rhabditida > Trichostrongylidae > Ostertagia > Ostertagia ostertagi. The sequence goes on from MU889918.1 coordinate 21,259, forward strand.
GAAAATGTCAAATATCTTCAATGGGCGGGACTGATGTAGGAGGAGTCTTCCACAAGACTTGTGATTCGGTTCCGAAACAACTCAAAGACGATTAAATGGGCGTATATGGGGCGGCGAGAAGAGAGGACTAATGGTCAAATAGCAAATGGTGAACGAAAGTGCATCGAGGGGTGAGTGTTTGCAGGCAGGACAATACTTAATTCCATAGAACTGTAGACCGCAAAAAAGTAGGCGAAAGCCGAGGTCTCCCACGCCTAAGAGGGTTCTCAAGACGGAGTCGGAAGTCGAAATGAGGATGTCCGGCTGTCTCATTCTATTACTGGTAATGGGAAAAAAGGGGCCCAGGAAAGCCATGAGCATCGCAAAGGTAAATAGGACGTAGGTGGGGCCTAGGATAGGTAGGAGAGAACCAACTCTTTTTTCTGAACTGGGATCTCTGTTTGCTACAAATCTATTTCAAAACCATGAGAGGATTCAGCGCGCAACGAAGGTATCAGATAAGCTAAAGCTAGGGATCGATTGCCCCTTGAAAACCCTTTTTTAGTTCTATGCGATTTAAAATCAATTCTGATGTGCTTTTTGTGTATTCCTCGAACAGAAATTTAGGAAGGGCCAGAAAATTCACATTCGGAATTGCTGAAATTACTTAGTGAAAGTAATCGGGAGGCGAGAAAACTGATGCTCACAAGTTTGCTATAGTACAGAAAACCTAAACAAAACTACGCACAAAATAAGAGATGAGAAGTTCAAGAAAGAAGCACAAAGAGCTCTCTCCACAACGTAACTGTTTCGTTATATGTGAGTGACGTGCTATTATCCACCCATCACGAGTGGAGTGCCCTCAGCTCCTGAAACTAACGACTGATTTGAAAGGCCGGGCCACTACATTGGAAATGAGTCAATGTCAGTACAAACATCTCTTTTATAGTAAGAGCATTATAATAGTGCAGACAAAATGTAGTGATATAGGCAAAGAAGTGGGGGCGGCAGCAGGTGTACTTCGAGTTTGTTTTACGTCACCGCTAAGAAAAGCTCCTCTTAGCAATAACAATAACATTACGGTGCTACACAGCGTTGGTAATCAACTTATAGTAATGCGATGAATTTCGTTACTCAGGAATGTAATGCAGCTGGTTTGTCAAGACTACCGCTCAGACATGAATGACACCACCGTACCTTCCTCCACTCTTCAGTAGTTATGAAAGTTCAAGTGGTCAGCCCGATCATTTAACCCTTTCCGGACCGCGCACTTTTCACGTGGCGGGCGCGTGTGGCCGGCGCCTTTTTATGCTCACCGTCGCGCGCTACTCAGCGAGCATAAACATCATATATTTAATCTGTATTCCCATTAAAATCCAATATTTTGTCTCGTTTGTGTCTTTGTCATGTCTTAAAGTATATATGTGGTAAATATGACAGAAAACCGTCCTGTAATAAAAGTGATAGGGCCATAAAAGGGAGGCAGGAATGAAAATTGTTCAAAATAAGTTGTAATGGGGAAAAAGGGACCAGAAAGTGTCCGAAACGTTTTAGATTCAATAGCATCAGATACGACGTGCACGAGATGTCATAAATTCTTTTGTATGAATTGTTTTCAAATGAGTTATAACTGTTTTCTTTGAGTTCGAAGTGGAAGTCCACTTAGTTTTTGGTTATTTTAGGAAGTTTTTTCATACATATGGCATGAGTATGTTACATAGATATGTAACAACATAAAACATTTTGCAGAAAAACCAAATCCTCTGAAAAATCACTCTTTGAAGTCCCTGACACCCCATGGGTGTCAGGCAGCCTAGGGAGCAAATGGAGCCTAGGCTGTCCGGAAAGGGTTAGAGTGCGATGTATACCTTCAAATGCAACTCGAGGCGCTGATTTCGAGCGTTTATTATCCCCCGAAAGGTTGTGATGCGCTGGTGACTCTAACTTACATTCGTGAGGTGGTGAGATTGGCTCTGTTGCGAATTGTCGCTTCTGTTTTTTAAGATAGATGTTTAAAGTCTTCTCGCTGTCTTTCTGGAAAGAACAAAAGTGCGGATCGGCAGTGGAGTCGACCCATCCTCTTGCCTGTGAGTCTGTCGCGGAACCGTTGGGGTTAGGGTGTTCCTTGACAATATACAAATCCAACAATAGACGACAAGCGATTTGTCTGAAGTGGAAAGGGTCCGAGTGGGGTCTTTTGAACGTGAATCAGAAATTATGCCTTCTTTTTGTAGCGCACGCTGCCAATAAAAATGTCAAAATATTAGTTATGAGATAACAAAAGTAGGCGGTAAAACTATTGAGTAACGTAACGCAGAACGCACATGTCTGCTCTTACCTTGAAGGCAGCGATTACGATAAAAAGGGAGCACATGGGGAAGCATATGCACCACACGAATCAGTTACGTGGCTGCGGGAAGGCGAGTGTAGCGTTTCAGCGGCGGAAAGTATTGCTGCTTAGCAGAGGAAGGACAACTCGAAGGCATCCCTTCCCAAAGCGATTCGTACCTACTTTCAGTTACCTGATTTGAACGAGCTGGCGCTGCCAACAGGGGAACAACTGGAGCAACTCGAATGGAGCGTGGTTTGGCATGGTGCCACCAAACCCGTTAGATTTAACCCTTTCGGACCTGAATTTTTCCCCGTGGAGAAATTTTTCTTCTAGCTATTGTTTATTACTTGTGAGCATATAGGTATCATTATGGCGAAATTTGGAAGCTATTCGATCACAAACAAAGAAACTAAGAAGCTTTGAAAATTGGCCCACCTTCTTAGTTTTTAAGCTTATGTCGAAACAATTCCAAATTTCATAGTTATGCCGAAAAGTTTACAATCTTGCACAACATTATAACCCATGATCTAGATAAAAGAATGGGTCTACTGTCAAATTCAACAAAAGTGACACTTACTTGGCGGCGGTTGCGAGGACAGCGCCGATTCATTGTTGCACTTGTACACAAATACTTGTAATACTAACAGCAACACACAATGAAATGGCAGGTTTAGCTCATAATTAGGAAGGGGAAGGTTGACTAAAGCAACCTCTAGCAGGATTAGAAAAACCATGCTGTTTCAGCGGCAATGCAAACATTTGAATTTGATGGTGGCAATTGCCACCGCCGGGGCCGAAAGGGTTAACTCGTTTATATGTCCGCATTCTGAGCTGTACAGTTTTGTGAGTTGGAAAACCAGGTCGAAAAAGGGATTTTGGATTCGTTTTGCAGTTCTCAATGGATTTCTGTTCCAACTTTTTCGTCACTGGCGTAGCATTGGGCACCATCAGGTCTCGTTAAACCCTTCTTGAGTTTATTGTAATCGCTGCCATTAAACTCACTCGATCTACCCTTCGAATAACGCTCACACACATGCACACACTTGACCCTATCGAAGTGAACGGCGTTAAGGCCGATGTCAGACTTTGCGAATCGCGCGATTCGCTAGCGTCCGCGGTCGCGTTGCGGTACCAGCCAATTGAGTGATTCACTGGCGCGACGCGACCGCAGACGCTGGAATCGCGCGATTCGCAAAGTCTGACATCGGCCTAAAGGAAGGTTTGGGTGATTCTCATTCACAGAAACTACGGTAAACATATTTATGAACACGGACGCATTGTAAGTTCGCGTTTTCCGAAAAGATGTGAGCTCTTTTCATGAGGCGACATTTCATGAAAAATTCCTGGACAAAGGGATGGAGAAGGACGAGCCCAGTAGCATTAGCGTCTTCCTGCTTCGCCCTGCAATTACAGCACTAATGACTACCTTATAGATCGACTCTTGCCCGTATCCTACAATTGGGTGAGTGAAAGATTGGCAGTGATTCTCCAAATCAATGAAGCGCAAATTCTAAACTCAATGTTCCGCAGAAAACTGTGTTTACCTTTTCACTAATTATACATCAAAGAGTTTACGGAGATGTAGATAGAATGCAGGATACTGAGCGGGTTTCTTAGTTTCTGCCGTTCCTTCAGCAACGAATGGTTATTAGAGCCTTGAAGCCGCAAAATGCATCATATATCAAGGCGCTTTTATAAGAATCCGCTGTTTCAGAAAACCAAAAGTGCGTCGAGTGCAGACCTCCACGTAATTAGTGATTCATAGCTTGTGATTGAGGGTTGTAGTTAGTAACACATTTCATTGGCAGAAAAAGTGACAGTTTGTGGAGGTCGTCGTCACTTGTGTTGTGTGTTCTGCACTCGACGCGCTTCTGGTTTTTTGAAACAGAGAGTAGGCATAAATTTAAGAAGGTGGTGAGTTTTTTATTTTGAAGTGAAAACAACGATCCAAGAAATAAACTAGCGCGTTTTATCAAAACGAAGGTAAAGTGGCGATATAGTGTAACATGCTGGTTGGTTACAAAAGGTATTCTTATGCTCTTGTAGTCCATATCCAGTGGTGTAGTGGGATGTGACGCAACCCACCACGCTCGCCGTCTGGAGATCAAATCCTGGGTCGTGCGCCTATGCCAACCAAGCCATTCATCACCGCGGAGTCAGCTAAATGGCAACAGACTTGTATAGGGGATGAACGCCCCTGGTGTCCCATGCAATTCTTTCTGTGAGCCAAATCTCCGTCCAACACAGTTTCTGAATATAAGTAGAACGTGCGGCGCATCCCAAGAAGGCATTGATCAACATCTGCGCTCAATCTATTATTAAGAACCATGTTAGCTGTTGAGAAAGGCCCCCAGCCACTGACTCACCGATCCTTTTATGCTGGGATGTAGGATTCGTCGCCTTTTATCGTTGTTTAGGAATAAGAGTCTCCATATGGAAATAGGTAATACAGTACTACACTACTTCGTCCCACAGTTGACCCTTACATTGTAATACTACCACTGACTTGTAGCAAAAGTGGAGTGAGCAACAGCGACACACACAGGAGTCACACCCACGAGTGTCGACCTCGCTCTCAGCAAGCCTTTATTCAGCGTGAGGGTAGATAGAGGGGAAAACTAATGCCTTCTAGGACAAGTAAAACTCAAAAAGAAGAAGATGGAAGGATTTTAAAAAAGCGGATAACTCGAAATCTTGTTCCAGTTGTTCCCATGATTTTGGCCAGCCGCCGGGAGAATGGCAGCTCTTGACACAGGGAAATAGACTTGTGATTGCATGAAATGCCTTTTAAATAACGAAGGAGATGGGCTCTATTCCAAACCAGCTTGATGAGATTTCACATGCATTAAATCGGCTCGGGATGCCATGTGTCATTAGAGATCGGCAGATAACTCCCAGTAACTTCAACATTTTTCTCTCTGGGGTCGCTGAATAGGTACCAAACATGTGTAACTGATGGGAAGGTCAGCCAAAACCATCTAGCTCACTCAAATAGACAAATAATCAGTCCAAATAATAGAATAGTCCAGCTTGCGACCGAGATTGTTAATGCTATACCAGCTTTATCGAGCGTGAAAGGCGAAAGGCAATTTGAGAAACTACCTGTTCAAACATAATTTCTACCCACAAAGTCGCTCAACAGGGTCGTGGGCCACCCAGCCATAGGGCGAGCCATAGAACCATAAAGACTAACCTTGAGGAACGACGACTGGATGGTCCACCTGTCACCCCGAGCTGGAAGGAATGCAATTTGAATAGGGGAGCCCCGGAACAACTTGCTTAAAGGACTTCTCGAGGTTGATCACGTAGATCAGTTGCTCTATAGGTTTTTTGTAGGCTGAAGTTGTGTTTGGACGGGTAGTTTCTCGAATGACGTTTGTCCTTCCAGGCTTGAAAAAGCGATAACGTCAGCCGAATGAAGTGTTATTAACTATTATTAGCAATCTCGGTCACAGGCTGGATTATTCTATCATCTTACTGAGAAGAAATGCTGAAATTCATTGAAAGTGGAACGTGGACGCTTATCAGTAATCAGTGCATTCATAGCATGAGGGCAAGAGAAACCTTTAGCAGTCACATCGATTCCGCAGGCAGTCTAATGAAAAGTTATATAAAGAAAATTATTGGCTGTATTGGAGAAAAGAAGTGCCAGGAGTCACGGGATATCAAATTATGATATCAGCCTGACACCGTAGTACATCCCGGTACAGATGAGCAGAAACATTAAAAGGAATTCGTGAAAGTACTGGCAAATAATGAAGGATGAAAATTAAGCTTCCGGTGTCGATTGGCCCATAGGATACGCCGTATGACCAGATTCGTAGTGGTATTTGAATATTAGGATGGTAAGAAAGTCCTGAGCCGTTTGACACTTTTTTGCTTTACTTTTTTATTCCGCGTACAATGGAATTTACTCAACAATATAATCACCATTGTTACTCACTACAGAGTCCCACCTAATGGGCAGGTCAGCGACCCCTTCTCCCAGAACTGAGCAGACTGAGAGTCAAAGAAATCGCTGACCGCTCTTTCAACGTCTTCAACTTTGGTGACAAGCTCAGAAGCACGATACTCATCACCGGATGTCCCACCTTTCTGCGTGAGAGGTTAGGCACTCTGTTGAAGTTTAGGCGCACCATGAGATGCAGGCCGAACGGTAAGCCGTGGAATTTGGCATGGTCATTGACAAGAGGATAGAGGATTGAAAGGTCTGCCAATCTCGGAAGAAAAGCTATAAACACCTACAGAATTTGAGCTCAAAATTTGGTGCAATATTTATGGGACACCCTGTAATATTCGCTTGGGAAGATTGTTCAAGTTATAACATCGCATGAAAACCGCTCCGGACCTTCTGATTCTGATTACTGCTGTTTGAGGATCTAGACAACGATTGGAATGTTCAGAGTCAATCGAGAAGGTTGATCATCTGCAAGAAATCTAAGAGCCTTCAGGTGTTTTATTCGACAGTCAAGCTCTTCACTAGCCGATATCAACCGCGCAGTAAAGAGCTTATAGAAAAAGGAACCAGCAGAAGGTGATAAGGAATTATGATGTGGATTAATAATACCGCAATTTCTCCTCGATTAGGAAGCTCACTTACTGAAACTTAAGGAATGAGTGAAAGAACAATTCTAAAGATCTACTCGTTCTAGAACTCGGGAGCGATTGTTTAGAAGTGAGTAGAATAGTTACGACTCCACTTAGCGTAGGTAATTTATAGGAAACGTTGACGAGCAGTTTTCCAGTCCAACCTACTCAGCAGTAATTGAATTCTGTTGAGGAGAGAAAAAAGCTGAGTGGTCCCTTCTTTCAACCAAACTCAAAAGTTGATATTCCTGAACTTCGTTTTCACAAAGCTCATTCTTTCACCGCCGCTCTTAAAAATTCTTCATGTATTGGGAGGTTGTAACGACAGCGACTCCATTAGTAACGCATGATCCGCGGCTCATTCATGGTTATCCACTGGTGTTCTCCCAAAAAAATGAGTTGCAATAAGATGAATAGATCAGGAGGCACATTTGTGGTTCTTTTTAGTTTTTTTTTTTCAGTAGGTGGTATTTTAGGAAACACACCTATGTCTTTAGATTTTTGTTAGAAACCGGGTCTCATCCAATAAGGGGGGGGGGCATTTGTGATGCAATGTCAAGTGGCTGCCCTCACTTCCCCACCCCTAGACTGCCTTCACTCCCCTAGCTCACGGGTCCTGTACATCGAGAAACCTGTGCGCCAGGGGGAGTGTAGGCAGTCTCAGGGGGTGGGAGGTGAAGGCAGCCATTGAATGCCCCCCTTACTGGATGAGAGCCCGAAACCATCTGGCAACCGCTTGTACATCCTCCTGTGAATTGGTAATGGATCGGCAACACATCGAAGATAATATGACCCGCAGTGTCTCGTAGACTCATGCGACACCGATGGAAAGAATAGGCTTTCATTTTTGATAGGGTTTGGATACCCTTTTCCATTTTTTGTCTCATTGGCGAGTCCACTAGCAAACATCGCATAGAATTTGAGCCCCAGTACCCTGCTCGTGCTATCGCGGATTGCTCCTCTGACTGATTGCGACGACATGCTAATGCACTTCAAGTGGTAGTTGTTTCCGGTGGATATGGAATGCTATGATCAAGATAAGGCCCCGTTCATAGTTCGCGACACCGGAGATCAGGATAGTACGCGACAATGAAAAAGATATGTATTGACGGGGAGATTAGGATAGTAGTAGATTAGGATAGTGGGAGAGTAGGATAGTGCGCTGACAAGATCAGATACGTATCGATTGAAATCGCTGGAGAGTAGGATATTACGATATTACGATAGTAGGATAGTAGTAGAGTAGCGAATTAGGATAGTAGGAGAGTAGGATAGTAGGATAGTCGGAGATTCCGCTGATCACATAAGATACATATCGATCAGGATATCAGGATAGTAGGATAGTAGTAGAGTACGCGAATTAGGATAGTAGGCTATTCCGCTGAACATATCAGATACATATTGACTGAAATCGCTGGCGAGTAGGATATTAAGCGACCAGTGTTGATTTATAAAAGTTGGCATTGTTTCCGAATTTTGGGCTAAACTAGCTTGTTTTCTTGACTCAACGTTGTGTCTTCATGATTTTTGTCTCTCCTAAATGATTAAACTAACATTTTGTTTCCTTGTGAACATTTACATAAATCATTAATTACCTAGAGCTCAATTTGCACCGGCGCTCATGTCCTTGGGGGGAACATCCCAGTGAGTGAGCCAATTACTGTACTTGGGACTGAGCCTTAGGCAGGGGAAGGGATTTTATGGGAAGATGCAAGCAATATGTGTGCTCCCTGGCGTTTCTCCCTCTCCTGGGCTTAGTCCCAGTGTCACCTGCCATCGGCCTTGTTGTTGATGTCCCCCCCCCCCAAGGACATGAGCGCCTTTGCACCTATTAGTTGACCACCCTTCTCCTTGTGCAACATTAATTTTGATGTTCCGAAAATTAAGAAAAGTGGGACAACCGCAGAGTTACACAGATCTTGTCCAAGGGAGTAGAAAGAATTTTTGCATACACGGCCTTAACGTTTCTCTAAATTTGCAGAGTATTCGCACCTGGGAGCGCTTACATTGTAGTTTTTATATGTGAAGATGAGAAAAAGATCAGGTCACATGAACGTTGAACAATTTTATTATGAATTCCTAATAGTTCGGTTGCTCAATATCTTAGCCATAAGATATCGTTTATTTTTTCCAATAAATCCATTATTTACAACAACAAATCCAATGAATCCAACAAATCAATCCAACAATTCAAAAGCCAACAGACTCCTTCTGATTCGGTAGCCACGTAAGACACGTGGCTACCGATCAGAAGGAGTCTGTTGGATTTCACAGGAAATTCAATTGTGACCTTAATCTAGAAAGAACTCAAGAAAAGAAAGTAAAAAGCAAAGAAAAGTAGGCAGGAAAAGAAAACAGGCATAATAGGAGTATTGATTTTCTATTTGTGGTCGCTTACTATCCTACTATCCTAATCTCGTACTCTACTAATATCCTACTATCCTAATATCCTGATCAATATGTATCTAATCTGTTCAGCGGAATCTACTACTATCCTACTATCGTAATATCGTAATATCCTACTCTCCGGCGATTTCAGTCGATACGTATCTAATCTTGTCAGCGCAATCTACTACTATCCTACTCTCCTACTCTCCTATCGCCAGTCGCTCAGTATCCTACTATCCTACTCTCCGACTATCCTACTATCCTGATCTCCGGTGTCGCGAACTATGAACGCGGCCTAAGTGTAAACATGCCAGTTCAGAAGCTTCGCTCACTTTCACGTAACTCATGAGGAGACGGCTGAATTCGCCTAAACACAATCCGCGCGAAAAGCGATTAGTCAAGGGTTGGATACCTGGGCTCAGAGAAGGAGGAAAGGGGAAGCGGGAGGAGCTCCACTGTTGGGGACCACTCAACCTATGCAAAGTGCGAAAAAATGTATAGGATATAATGATGGAGAACCGTGACGTTAGATGTTATCTTCAATAAGATGTATGCTTTATGCGTTTACCGAAGAATTATTAACACCTTGACGACAGCGCGGCAACTAGGTTTGCCGCGTTTTGCACGCCGCAATGGACATTGTGGCAACTATAGTTGCCACACCCTTTACATTCAGTTTTTTCTTGAACGCGCCATTTCTTCCCAGGTTTTTTGTGTTCATTTTTTAGGCCATACCACAACATAACCAAGAACCACGCGGCTTATAGAATGACCAAATATTCTTTAGTTTGGCAGAGGTTTTTCGGACCGGACGAAAATATCCGTTCAGTTCATTCCTCATTTTCTCTTCATTAACACGAACATGTAGATAAAAAAGAATATTAGAAGTGAGTACAAAGCTACTCGTGTGGCAAGATATGTGTTTTTACCGAAACAACCACGTCCAAAATAATTTTGAAATCACTAAAGCAAAAGTAAGTGAAACTTGCCTTTTCAATGCTGTAACACATCATTCGACCGCACTTTCACATGTGTACCTTCCAATAAGTTTGACACACCGAATATCAGTGAAAACATTTTGTCGCATCGAAGTATTGCGTATTTAAAGCTCAAAATCCACAGATTTGTTGTGAGGCGGCGGCGCTCGCAGAACCGCTCTGGTCCCACGCGGCCAAAAATGCCAAAACGCGCGATGTCGTCAACGTGTTAAAATAGAAAACAGATTCCAGCAGCGGAGTGGTCAACTAAGTCAATTTTACAGCTGTTCCTACTTATTTCACGGAGATAAGCTGCTTAGAGAAGTCTAGCAGGTAAAAGCGAAGGCGATCTCTGAAAGGATCTACGCGGTGAAGTAAAAAGGCTAAGAAAGATTGCTGTACTTGAAACATGGTAAGATGGAAAGCGAGACCCTCATGGGTAGCCGCTAGCGCAATCTGCAATAAAAACAAAGTCGCTTGGCATCACAAGAATTCTATTATAGTTCTTCCTTTGGAGCTCTTCGATCTTGTCATAGTCAGAAGCGAAGGAAATGTTTCAACTCAAGGTAGGGTCCGTGCTCAGCTTTTCTGAGGAATTCCCTCCCCTGGATTAATTCGTGGCTCGCACAGTACAGCCGTGGCCACTTTTTCACGCTCGAAAACACGTCACAACGACGCTAGGTGCTGAATATTTGGATCAAACTCCTCAAGGAGGGGACCAACTCCCACCGTTAGACATCTTACCTGCGTCGCAATCTTGATCTGTTATGCTCCCTCTTCTCTCACCCTTTCCGAACTCTCATGATCTCTCATCTCCATGCCTGCCGCTTAGACTATCTCCGTATCTGTGCATGACTTTCTTCCTTTTTTCTCCACTTGCAGTCCACCTCCGATCCCCACTTTCATCAATAGCGACAGTTGACGCTAACGAATTCGATCTTGGACCCTGCGCCTCGAGGAATATGCCCCAATGTGTGCTAAATGTACCCATGCGTTCCGAATATGCCCTCATACTAAAATGCTACAAAATTCAGGGATTTGTTCATTACATCATACTCATGTTCGCGAATAGGATCCGATGATGTGATTACGTACTTTCTAGGTACTGCTTCGTTAAGGTGCACTGTACAATTTAGTGACCTTCCAGGCCTGTTATGAAGTTTTTTTTGTTCTAGTGTATTTCTACTCTATTACTGCTGACATGCGATAACGATATTGTTATTGTGATACTGGACCGGCAGTGTAAAATATGCAATAGAAAATTCGATAGTTGGTTTCGGTTGAGTCTCGGTTGAGGCATGAAGGTGAATGCGGTACTAGAATGGATTTCTTGATTGGAAGCTCATAGCGCTGCCTTCATTGTGAGTGGAAAGTTCGAAGGCAAAGGACCGATATGAAAATACCGGTAAGACTGCTTGTGCTTCAAGGTTAAGGCAAAAACAATCTTAGTTGAGCCAGCTTCCCTTGGACTCGCTTTCCTAAACAGCCTTGAATCTCCAAATTGATTCAAGGCCATCATCGAAAAACCGCCTGTTAAATAAACTGCATAATTGGTCCCCCGTCAACCGCCGGAACCTTCCTTTCCTGCGCAAGCTTTATATCTTCCGCTATGGCTCCCTTCCTACTGTGACACCAACACCTCCTGGAGGTGACGCGTATGCACACAAAGTGTTTCATATGGTAGAAGGGATCGCCACAATCATGATATGACGGTAGATTTTTCGCTTCCCTTCCTCATCCTCCCTTCCTCTCTCCACTGCCCTCCAGCTGCCACTGCAGCACCATGTGGAATGAACGGAAGTGTGCTAAGCAGGTGTTTATATAGCCCTAAGAGTGTTATCACAACTATCCTGCTACAAAACATTGATATCTCAAATCCTGTAAGCTACCCGATTTGTTAGCGGTTTGTTTATCCCATGAGCTTCCTTCTCACTCACTTCATTTTGCGGACGGACAGACGGACATACATACATACATACATACATACAGATACACAACACATACATACAAACCGACACACCAAGTTAGCGGTTTATATAATAGGATAGTTGGGGATGTGCAGCTCCTACTACGATACACTGGGGTGAAAAATAGTGGTGCAATCGTAGAGTGGAAGATTCAACAGTTATTTCTCGAGCGGTATTTTGAGAGATTTTCAAAAATATCGGAGGAGAGAAGGCAAGAAAAGCAAAAGAAAAAGGAGATGATAAGATGAAATAAGACGAAATGAAGGAACGTAAATAGATTTCATGTACGCACCGACGGATCTTTTCTACGTGGCATCCTTCTACGGAGTTTGCCTGCTCATTTTCTCAAACGGTAATTTTTTAAACCTCACAGTGATTTTATTATCTACGTAAATATCTTAGGGCGGAAGTGGTGTAGTGACAAGTGGCGCGCTTACCACGCGAGCGGTCCGGGATCAAATCCTGGGTCGTGAGTCGCCCGGGCCAACCAAGCCTTCCATCCCTCCGGGGTCGGTTAATTGGTACCAGACTTGTCTGGGAGGATAAAAACACTGACTTGAACATCGGCTGGCCCCCGCAAGTCATTGTATAGGCCATCGCATTCAAATGCCACTGCGAATGTACAAATGGAAGTAGAATGCGTGCCGCATCCCAAAAGGGATTGATCAACGGCAAATGCTTTATCCTTTTATCCTTTTAAATAAATGTCTTAAGGTCCACGTTGGGTCTGTAGATGTTAAGGTATATGATGAGACGGAAAGACACATCCGATACCGTTTGTAGAAGATATGACAAGGTCCTATTCAATCCGAAATTATGAGGCTTACAGGTTTCTGACGCCGCCCACTCCAGACTCCACCCTTGCCCAACCTACACCATTTTGCGACGGAAGTGGTATTAAACAGAGTGGTTGGTTTAGTCTTTGTGCTCTCTTGGCGCATAAGACTGGCTTACTTGATTGAGAATATTGGAGGAGAAAAGTAAATTGCTCCAGACGGTCTAAATTTTTGCCCTATGGCTTGCCATCGCAAAAATCGTACACGGGCTTGACTGAACTTGACACAATCGGACGCCTGAAATCCTACGTTAATTAGCGACACCGTAACAAAGCAGCCGTCTTCTCCGAATCACAGCCGTTGGAACGACCTACCACTACCCATGGTTCGGACGGCTTTCAGGACATGATAGTTAAGCTCAGCATGCATCAGCCGTTGGGAAGAATAGAACTTTACCCGATTTTTCACCCACATTTTCAATTGGGTGCTGCTGTCAGATACACACCTCCGGCCAGCTCAGGGGTAAATTTGTACATATGGGTAAACAAAGCCTAGACAGGACAATTGAGAAACTGAGCATATAGAGTACTTCGCTGCTGAAAATGGAAAGGGTAGGATGATTCAGATCGGCAGTAAGCCATACTTTGTGACAATCCTAGTCTAGTACCTTGCGGTCGTGATTCCGAGCAATATGATAGTGACAATATAGTTATAACAATTTATTGCTGAATCCACAATCCGAAAAGAGCACCCTCCAAGAAAATTATGAACAAATAAATAAAATTTGAATATTCAATGAACAGAAGTGGATATAATTTCATACTACATTGAAGAACAGAATACAATTCCTGTAATGTATCCACTTATATCCAGACGCCATCAAAATTGCACTTCAGTTCTTTTACTAGACATGTTCTTGTTAAGAGCTACAATTTCAGAGTTCGGCTATAACTTTCACTAGAATCACAGGGTTTACCATTCCACCATCGGGTTTCGTAAATGATTTGTTCGAAATGAGCCCCAGCACAAAAAATGGTGGAAGTCCACTTAAGGGGAAAGAGATCTTGTCATGGTAGATAGAAAAACTCATTCGATACCTTCTTTCTTCCGGGTTTGCTGCAGGTCATGTCTGAGAGGATGAGGACTCTAATGAGCTGTATAATCTGTATCCGAATATAATTCAGTGCTCTTTATAATTTTGTATGCTACAAATATTTCATGTGGCAATACAACGGTGATGATAAACTTAACATATAGAAAAAGGCACATAGATAGGGATGCGCCATGCATTTGCTTGCAACCAGAATTGTAGCGGCAAGTCGAATGCGATTAGGCCTACACAATGGTTGAGGTGCACTTAAATGCCTTGGCGTCTTTCATCTTCTCTTTTTTTTTTCTTTACTATGAGTCTGGGTTATATATGCCGATGTCTTATTATTAATTTGTATATTCTTCTGGTATCATCATCCTTCAATGCGCTTAGCCCGGTTAAACGCCAGCTACAACAATAACCAATTCCACCTCGATTGCCAATATTTAGTGATAACTTGTGCCCGCTGTGCTCTGTGTGTTCGAATGGCGTGAGGGCTACAGAAATAAGTGAGCGTTCTAGAGAGGTAGGTTAATTTTAAAACGCGGTCAATTTATTAAATACGAAATCATGGGCACTCCATCCAGAGGCTTTGACACATTAGCGGGCATATTACAGGCGTATCTATTAGGTGCAGCCATTATATCTTATTTTTCTCTGATTACTTATCCAGCATAGTATACATCATTATTATTAACAACATATCGCCAATGCGAGGGTGGGTATTCAGTGCCTCTCTTGTGGACTTTCATAGAGTTCTGATCGAAGGAAAATTGTAGTCCCGAATCAGTTCTCAACCCAATCTGACATCATCAAGTTCCTGTTGGTTTCCTATAGTTCCTTCGGATGACCATCTATAATACTCATTGGTGATGTGGACTGGGTGCAATGTGCTAACAAATCCACGAGCCGCAGTAGATTTGCTCAAACGATTCGGGAGTTCTGACAGTACAAACCCAACTCCCTCTGAATTCCTGAGTCGTTGGCGCAATACGGGAGGGCCTTTGCGCTGAAGACCGGCATCAACTAATACCAGTGTCAGTGATGGGAAGAATCGTTGACAGCTTGATGGCAACGCCTTCAACTTGAAAGCAAAGGAAGACAAAATCTATTTTTTTCTGAGGTCGTTCGAGCCCGCCTTGCTAAGAAAATTCCTAAAAAATTGGAGACTCTCGGGCGGTCAGTTCTTTTAGCTCCGCCTTGTAGCACTAATCCTGCGTCAACGAACGACTATCCGCTCTCCTCTCTCAATCACCTTCTGGAGAAGAAATCTCACTTGAATCACCATAAAGTCAAAATCGACATCCAATATTTCTTCGATCAGAACTCTATGAAATTCTACAAGAGAGACACTGAATACCCACCCTCGCATTGGTTATATGTTGGTAATAATGGTGATGTATACTATGCTGAATAAGTACATCAGAGAAATAAGATAAGTAATTGAAATCGAAAAACACCAAAGGTTCTCAAAAATTATGGACCGACCTAATAGAAGAAACACTAATTATGGTGTAACACGGTTTAAGCGCATAAATCTCCGTGGAAAAACATCATGACGTGAGGAGAACTTCGGATTGACGTGTAGGACGAAATTCTGGCGGAGTGCCTGAGAACAAATGAATTATCCTACATTTATTTATGCATGTATACTTGCATACATTAGTGGACTCGTCACCTCTGCATATTCTATTCATACTTAATCTGAGATTCCTATGAGTAATGTGATTTGGTTTCCTTTTAAAGTTATTCATGAAAATATTAGTCAAATTGTACAAAATTGATGAGAGGACAAATTAGGTGATCTGTAATGTTTATTTAGAGCCCTTGTCAAAATTCCGACGTCAGCTCCAATGAAATGGCTTCCTAAGAGAGAGGATTTTTTTGCATGAGGGCCTAAACGAAATCATATTTGATCTACCATGTCAGAGTGCGCCATGCATTTCACTGGAGCTTCGAATTCTGGAAGCATTCGTGTGAGTATTTGGCTCAATGAGAGATCTTGGTACCGGATAATGGACGATGATGATGTGTCGAAATCAGAAATTTCAACCTATACTCAACCTCATGGTACCGAAAAGGTACTCCCAAAAGAAAGAATTCGGGTGCTTCAGAAAACTATTTTTTGACAGAAACGTCAGCGCTCGTTGCTCCATGATATTTCTGATAGGGTTGACCTTACGGTTTCATACAAAAGGCCTTCTCGATAAAGAAGGCGATGGACTTCGAAGCCGAAGCAAGCGTCGGCTTCAAAGAAGAGGTGGAAGGACGTTATCAAGAAGGACCTAGGTGAAGTCATGGCCACAGCAGAAGATGCCCTGGACAGGCAAAGTGGCGACGACTAAGCAGACCTTGCGACTGCGCGGGACTAACGCAGGGAGAAGGAGAAAAAGAAGCCTTCCATCATGAAAAGATTCACATGTAAGTGGGCATTAGTGTTCACTCACAAAAATAGGAACAAAGCATATTTGAATGAAATCTCAATTGACCATGCTGGTGGTTTCTAGGCGCTCAATTGGACACAGGAGTCACTCTATCGCTCTTTTATGTAGTGAGTTGCCCGACCGACGAGAGGCACTGTTGTGGCAAAGTTTAATCGAAAAGTTGTAGATTGATACATTTTCTGCTAACTCTTGAAGGAAATTCTCCCCAAAAATCGAGCTGGAAGAGTTTACCAACAAGATCGTGGAGAATTTATCAAGAGTATGTTAGGGGCGGAAGTGGTGTAGTGGCAAGTGGCACGCTTACCACGCGAGCGGTCCGGGGATCAAATCCTGGGTCGTGAGTCGCCCGGGCCAACCAAGCCTTCCATCCCTCCGGGGTCGGTTAATTGGTACCAGACTTGTCTGGGAGGATAAAAACACTGACTTGTACATCGGCTGGCCCCCGCAAGTCATTGTATAGGCCACATCGCATTCAAACGCCACTACGAATGTACAAATGGAAGTAGAATGCGTATCTTTTCCCCTTATAACTGCTATAATGTATGCTATGCTGGACTCTCACCTATGGCTCTGCGTGCCCTTTGGTTAATAATCAATGCGTGGAAGCAGCTAAAAGCATCCCCTCAGTCTTCCGATAGTAAACTTTGCTCAGTCTAATTAGCACTGTAATGCGTAGGGAGAATAGCCGGTTAGCGCCCAATGGCTGTGGAACTAAGCTTCAGAAACCCCGGAAAAATTATACGGTATTGACTGGGACTGCGGACCATGCGCTGTAAGCGGCTCTAGCGCCCCTGCCATCAAGATGATGATAGATACTTTACTGGAAAATCAATACATTTCACGTATTAGCAACAACAACATTCACACACATACGTATGTGGGAGAGGGCTGGATTTTGTAAGAAAGTCCCGAGCAAGAGAACAATGCAGATATTGCGCTAAAGCCCTTTGCTCTCAAACAGTTGTTGACGCAGTGGTGTACTGCGCCAGAGCCCATAAGCCATTAATCAACCGAAATAAGAAAAATATCCGTTCAGCTCTGCTAGTTTGATTATGCAGCAACAAAATAGCCAGTCCATGACACGTGGAAACGTAAAACGATATGTTTAACTAAGTAAATATGTTTGCCCAGGAGCTGTGCGTCACATTTGAAAACGCGTTTCGATTTTCAGTTGAAGAAACTACAATTTCAGTTTAAAGGGAATACAAATGTTCGAGCTTTGGCGCCTGATGTGAAGTGTGATCATGCCAGGTTAAGCGTGAGGACTAGTGTATACTCGGTATTTCCCCGATAAGGTTGGTCACGTGAAAGGGGGCCTGTTGCGAGGGATGGAACGCCGCTCGTATGTTCCCTTCATGTCGAGAGCATGCGCTTCCTGAACCCCCCCCGGCCGGCCCACGTAATGACCAACGGGCCAAGTCGGGTTGAGACAACAACGTGTAGGGCCATCTTAGAATGGCATTCGTCTATGAAAAAAGTCGGTGCAGGTGTGAGAAGCGGCCAAAGTAATGTCTGTGGGCTCGGGAGAAATGTTCATGGCCACGTTAGGATGAACTGGCGCCCACTCGAAATCGTGTGACGTAGTCAGTGGGGTAAGGGAAGATAAAAAGAAACAAGGTCCATGATGATGCGACATACAGAACCGTCTTTCGCTCGTTCGGTATTCGCATTGATACGTCCACCGGTTGCTGTCCTCATCAACACTAGCTCTATCTCTGACAACCGGCTAGGGTGAGTCGGCGAGAGATGGAAAGAGAGCGGTGCGAGCGATGCGGGCGTGGCCCCTCAAGCGGCAAAAACACGCTGTAATTTTTCTACTAGCAGCAACGGGAAATGGAGTATTTGCCGGCATGCGTTCGAGGATTTTGCTACTCTGGGGAAAGCCGGTCCACACCATCCGGTTGAAAAACCATCGAAAATACAGGGTGGCAAAAAAACACGTGTGCATGAACTTCGTTTTAGACATCACAAGAAGCAGTTTTGCATAATCTGGTGGCTTAGGAATAACGGCCTACAGGAGGATTCCACGATAAGAACGAAGGTCGAAAAAGGGAAATTGCCTAGTGGGGAGACAGGCGGACCTCCTGAGGGTGCGGACTGACACGCAATTGGCAGCGAAAGATTTGACCTCGGCGATCTAGCATGGCTCACTCTTGGCGCGGTTGGCGGGGTACGCCCACCGACTATCTAATCACTCGCCGCAGGAGTGATTAGATAGCAGAGAGAGCGTAGTGTTGAAGAGGGCACAGCGATGAGAGTCGCATCAATGCGGAAATCAACGGGCAAGGAAGGGGTCCCATTTCTCGGGTTCTGGGCCGTTTCTCATGGTTTTTCCTTCTTTTTCCACTCACCATCCTAACCTGCTTTGAAATGGGTTGTTTTTTCATCGAAAACTATGCCTTTAAGTGCTAGAAACGGACGATGTGAAAGTTTGATAATTGTGCGGAAAAATGACCAAAGTTTGGGACAATGTAGACTTTAGACATACCGGCACCTCGACAAGGAACTGAGTTGACTTTATAAAAGCTGATGGTGAGCTTTTCGAAAATTCTTCTTAATCACGGGAAAATTCGGTTTATTGTATTAGAGGGATAAGGTTTTATTGGGAACAAAAATAATGAAACGTATTCCATGGCCCACGATTTTCGGCCATCCTGTGTCCATGTTGGCCAGATAAACAGTAAGTAAGCAAGAACAGAGCACCATACGTAGCTAAACGCAGCGATGGACCCTTTTATAACATGTGGAGTATATTCTAAGAAAAGAAAGTGGCGTCAACAGGTGTTGTTGATTTGTTTCACGGAACTTCGACGATAAAAACAACTTCTCACAATTCAACTCCCATTAGTAGAATGAACGAGAAAGTTGGAAAAATCAGCAAGTCACAAACAAAAAATACATTAATGAAGACAT
>MU889921.1:0-16654 GCA_036418205.1 Ostertagia ostertagi
TATGGTTTTTCTCGTAGATTGGGATAAAGGATAAAGCATTTGCCGTTGATCAATCCCTTTTTGGGATGCGGCACGCATTCTACTTCCATTTGTACATTCGCAGTGGCGTTTGAATGCGATGTGGCCTATACAATGACTTGCGGGGCCAGCCGATGTACAAGTCAGTGTTTTTATCCTCCCAGACAAGAATGGTACCATCTAGCTGACCTTGGAGGGATGGAAGGCTTACAGCAACAATTCCAGCTGTATTTGCTGTCGATATTAATGGGGTGGAAAGACACTAGTTTATTACCTCGACCATTGTTCACCCTGTTGGAGAGTGCTCGACTAGTTTCTAGCAGCTTTTAAAGGTGGGTTTTTTTCCCAGTAGCTTTTCAGATGTTCTTGACCAGGGCTAGTGCAACTTTCCACCCCATTATTATCGAAATTAGAAACCCTGCTGAGACTGTTATTTCAGTTGGCCCAGACGACGCATGGCCCAGGGTTTGGTATCCGGACCGAGTAGTGGTAAGCAGCGTTACTTTCCAGAGCACCACTTCCACCCTCCCTATAAATTACCCTTGTATTTTCAAAGGATGTGCGTACCACGAATAAGAGGCGAAATGAATACGTGAAGAAATCTGGAACTGCCTTCACTTTTTGCAGAAGTGACTTTTCTCTTACTAGCCTAGCTTTTCATTCCCTAGTTCCATCATCAGTGCAAGCATTTGCGCAGGAATCCTGAAACTTCATTTTCCTTTTACACCTTTCCTTCATATGTGCCAAGCGAAAAAAAGGTCAAACCCGGAGTATGAATCAATGCAGTGACGAAGCTGTTGCTGTTGTTAGATGTTGTCCTAGTCATGAATCTAAATTTACGAAGCTTTATATTTCGTATTTTTTGAGAGCTGGGTTTTGCTGCCTAAACAGGGTGCGCCAAAATTACGGCGACAACGGATGCGCATACAATTTGAACCACTATTCAAAGATGCTGTTTACTGCTGCGCTCATTTTGGTTTTGTTGTGTTGACCTGTTCATAATTATCTTGTTTGACCACCAATATGTATGATTGTTACGATGGCTGAGTGATTCTGCCGCCATTTCTAGATCACTGAACTTCAACTTTGAGAGTTTCCGGCACGCAAGAATTATCAGCGTTTTGGTTTTTACCTGGGTACCAATCATGGATCCACTAAACGCTCCAAGGAGTAAGGAACCGAATGCACTCATTCTGGATGGGAAGGCTGTGTTTCCGAGACGGCCACGAGCAATGTCAGCATGGTGCGCAACAGAATTTGGTGGCACTTCGCGCACTCGTTCCGCCGAATGTCACGAGAGATGGACATTAAGGAGATTACTTGAGAATTCCCAAGCAAATTGCCATCTAAGATTTGGAAAAACATTGTTTGATCTTTCATAAGGAAGGGATTTCCATAAGGCAAGGGTGGTGCAGAACTGGGTCAGAGCCAATTTTGTCGAATTCATCACTTTCAACGAGTTGGTCAGCATTTCAGATTCAATATAAATGGGTTACACTGTGGAATTGATTCTGTAAGCTAAAGCTTGCATGGAACTTCACATTTTTGGGGATTATTTTGAAGAATTGCTTCAGAATACGTAGGACGGGTTCCACGCACCACCTTGCGTGCCACCGTCGATGGTTCCTCACTGCTTCTCGACGCCCGTATAAGTATATAGGTTGTAGGGAAAGTCTTTGCGGTTTTCGACAGTTATCGTTTAACTGACTTTTTGAAAGAAACAAAACACATGAGGAAGCAAGGTAATCACCATCACACTCTATCACTCTTTGCCACTTTTCGGGCAGACTTCGGCTGCCTTCAGCAAGGAACTGCCCTGAGCTCGACTTGAAAAGTTACTCAACCAGCGATCAAAGTCATCTTCCTATTCCAACGTTTTTCTCTTGTAAAGCATTCGATAGCGAAAGGGAAAAGGTGGTAGTCCGTCGGACCAGTATCCTGGCTGTGCGGTGAGTTTCTTCCCACTTCCCATCCCAAAAGTCGAGTTGCTTCAGTCGGGTCACTGTGTAGTGTGTGGACGAACGTTATCGTGCAGGATTCAGATCATGCCGCAATTTCTACCTTCCCTACGATCTCGTTGACCAATTCTACCTCTGCTTTAATAGTACAAGTGCACCGCTGAGAGAGTAGCGCAGCGCGGCAGTAGCTCACAATGGATAATTCCTTAGCAGTCGCATTCGTAATAACGGATCAATAATAGTTTCTGAGGTGAACATCCTGCCTCGTCCCTTGCGTCCATGCTGTACGCCTATTGTCAATCCTCCAATGTGTCGCGGCTTGCTCAGGCGAGACACCACTTCTCATTCTCTGGTTTGACGATGACTTCGTCACAGTCCATTTAATGCACCTTATCGAGAGCAACATTCTTAGACAAACTCGACGGTGAAGACATCGGTTCGGTCCAGTCGCGGGTGTATCCACACTCCCAGGAAATAATCCGGCGTCTTGGTGCTAGGATGCCCACATCCCCAACAGAGTTAGGTGATCGCGATGAATCCCAAACGAAACACCGATGCACCCCGATTTACGACAACAGTTGCCATAATTCTGCCCGCCGCAGCTAATGCACAAACGATGCGATTGTCCGCTCTTTCAAATCCACGTTCCGATCAGGCAGAAACCTTCAACTCGGTCTCCCTCACGAAGCGCGTTTGAGCAACGTTTTGCTGCAGATGCAATTGGATGCCCTTAATGCTTGATAATTACGAAACTGCAACATATATGTATGTCCCTCATTCAATTGAGGCACCAAAGCCAGTAAGCTGTAAGGCATTGAAAGCAAGTAAAAAAAATGAGATTTTTAGAAACGCGCCAAGACTTTCCCTACTAACCTAATACCAATAAGGAATTTCTGAGATTTGGCAAATGTTCACGATTCACTATTGTACAGTGAACGTTAGTGCATTTTCGACTTCTTGGAATTGTGACATGTTCATTCTAGGCGACCCGGAATCGCTGTCGCCGTAATTTTGGCGCACACCCTGTCGTTTTGATTTGTTTTTGTTTGTTAACTGCTGTTTTTGGCGCAGTTCGCCTTGCGAACGTTTCACAACCCAGCTGCTTTTAGTGATTTTTTATAGTTAACAATCATTTGCCATGCTGAAACATGCTGTTTATTCTGTGTTCATTTCAGACGAGGTGCGGAGTTGGCTCGTTGGGAGAGAGCCGTAGACTTCATCAACGCTAACGAATCACGTATATCCACGGAGACACGTGTGCTTCGTGGCGGACAGGAGTGCGATGTTTGGAAATGGATTCCAGCAAAACGTACCGGCTGGCAGGGATCGGGTAGGCTCTAGACTATGCATGTCAATCAAAAGAAACGTTGAGCGAAGAGGGCCGCATATTTCAAGTGAACTTGACTGTTTCAATTGTGACACTTTGTTGAAGAGCAAAATAATAGTTAAAAGTGATCTCGTGTTCTAGTATATCACGGATCCACTTTGGGAGCCAACATCCTTACACTTCGTAGTTCGTTGTTGTGGTCTGTTTGTTTGTTATGTTGTTTTCAACTCGAAGTGCACATCGCGATCATTCACTATCACGATTACTTCGATTTCACACTTAACAGATTATCTTTCCTTGCATTTACTAATTTTTCTCGTGGTTGACAAATTCATGTTAATATATATTATACTCCGATTTTCGATCGGTTCAGTTATGTACATCTTCTCATCACTGCAAATAGTTTGATATTTATCAAAATTGGGGGCTACTTTTGAAGTTCCTAAACTGTGTGCTTTTTGGCAAGTTACAATATCCACGTTTATCATTCATCATCTATTATTTTATTATTGAAATAAATCGCTTTCGTCATAGCATTTGGAATTATAATCAATGTCATCTTACTATATCAGTTACAATTTCGAAATTCAAAGCGTTGATATTTTGGAATGGAGTAGTGCTGGCTTGATAAAAAGTGCAATAATAAATGTGCTCTAGGAATAATTATTTCAAGAGTTCTTCGCCTCCTGTAAAAAAATGAGTCACTCAAAAGCTCTTTTTGTTCACCAGGGATTAGAATTTAAAATGTTTTGTGGAAGTTTGTCGGTAATTTCTGCAATATGTTTGCGAAATTTCCAGCTTTCGCACCTCCTCCGGGGATGAGCGTACCGTCGTCATCAAAAGTGTTGTCACCGAACATCCCAGTCGAAGCTCTCACACGTTGTCTAAAGATCAGAGATATGTTTGGCAAAGAAGATGTTGACGAACAGGAGTGAGTTTAGAGACTAATTCTTTGAAGCAGAGTCTTAATCTTAAAGTCTCAACCCGTATGAACTCAAACGAAGTGTGACAGATTGTCAAATTAGGAAGCAGAGCCGGTTGCAGTTGTAAAAAAATTCGGAATTTGCTGTTTCAAAAAGGCGAAATTCTGCATAATGATCGTGATGGAAGACTCTCAACATGTTTGCGATAATGCTATTTTTCGCTGCGTGGGACTCTGCCTTTTTTGATATTTTCGAGAAATACATGCCAATAAAGTGGTTAGAGGTGAGTGATAGGTGAGCGCGCACGAAAGAAGTCGTAGTTAGTCACCAACTATCGAAGTGTGGTTCCGAGACTGCTTGGAGACCGGGAATAGTAAGAAATGGCTGGAGATTGGTAAAGGAAGGAAGGTCATTTGTCATTTTCCTTGTCCTGAAGAGTAGGAGGTTTCCGTCGTGGGTGACGATGCATTTTAATGCTGAGCATTGTTTTTGGCTGGATTATTATAAAAATTGGGGACAGCCGTACGGAATGTGTGCGGAAACACCTTGCGGTTCAGCTCATGCGCTACCCACTTGTTCAGCTTTCTCACTTTTTCAACTGCTTAGATGCCGAAAGTTTTTTATATGCTCACTCCTAGTCTTGCTGCTACAATACCGGTTTTGGAAGACAGGAAAAAATTCATCGCAAACCGTTGCCTCGTCACGACTCTATGAAAAATAGCACAATGAAAATTCATGTTGCAGTTGCTTTGTCTGTAAGAGCCCAGTGATGTATGGGTTGACCCATAATTTCTGGCCGATTTTGGTTCAAATTCAATTTTCAATATGTCAAATTAACTTCATATCGAAATAAGTTGATATGTTGAAGAACACATCAGGACCTTCAACCAGGATGTTTCAGAAGCTCAAATGCGCAACGGGATAATTAAGTAGGAATCAAAAGAGATCAATGACCAAACCCAACCATTATGCCTTACGGCAATTTTAAGAAGAATCTTGCAAGGTGCGCGGTAGGCAAGATCAGCGCTACGTTTGCCCCAGTCGTTGCTACTGATCGAGCACTGAGCTATTGGCTCAATAGCATCGGCAAATAATTGAGGAGCTGCAAAGTTCGACCTCATCATGGACCTCCAGTCACTTTGGATGAGAACGCCTTGCGCAACGAATAGGAAGCATGCTGACGCTATTAGCATGAGCTGTAGGCAAAACAACCTGGAGGCAGCCTACTCTCCATTAGTCAAAAAAAAAAAAAAAAAAAAAAAAAAAAAAAAAAAAAAAAAAAAAAAAAAAAAAAAAAAAAAAAAAAAAAAAAAAAAAAAAAAAAAAAAGGGGCTGAAGCATAATGGAAACTGATGGAATCAGCAGGCATCGACTGACCATGACCGAGAGGCACGCCTGACCATTTGCAGAAGTTTCATTCTTCGACCATATAGACACGATATTTCCTAGTTGGGTCACTAGTGCAGATGAGTCATGAGTCCCACGATAACAACACACAGCACGCCTTGTGGCTACTCGCGGCTGGACTCACCATCTCGACCAAAGCATGAGCTCTCTCAGGCAGGATATTACCCCCGGTTCGTTGGATTCGCTGGGTATCCTGCGTTTTAGGGAACCATTTCACTTTATGCAGACAAGCATTGCGAAGGTGACCATGGAATAGCTCCCGAAGTTGGCTACAGCAGTGCAGAAGAACGGTTGAAACGTCTCAAAATCTCCTTTCTTCGAAGGACCGCCCGAAATCACATTGCAAAGATAACTCGCCACGTTTCGAAGGAAACTGGCTGGACAACGCACGGACATCTGCTCGTATATGTCTGACATTGCTCATCCGTACTGATACCTTGCAGCGTCCCTGAAGCCAGCGCTTTGCGAGTAGAAAGAGTCACCTAATGCAATCATCTCAAATCGTCTTGCGAGAACTTTTCATTCCACAGCTCCATTCATTCTGGGAGGAATGCATCCATTCGCTCCCTAGCAAGTGGATGCTTATCAGTGATTATGATTATGGCTACTTTTTTGATCAATCGTTTTTAAGGAAAGATAAGAACTTGAGGAAATCAAAGTGGTGAATTTCGGCCAGAAATTATGGGTCAACCCAATAGAATCGGTTCATATGGCAGGTCACAAGATTTCTTAGAATCCGGCAGCAACCCTTTTTTTGGCATTTGCTGTATCTTTCTCCACTAAAATCAGTGCCTCCTTGTGAAATAGGCGAACGCGTGCTTCTTCCTCACAACAACGTGGTCTTTTGTGCATCTCTATTCATTCATTCAAATTTGGAACCGGCTTTCGCACACAAATGTGCTTCAATTTTACGACTTCTCTGAAGTTTGCGGACGTGTTGCGCATAGGTGTGAAAAGGAGACAGGAAAATTACTCAGTTTTCCTAGACTAGGAGTAAGCATATAAAACTATGCTCGTAGCGTAATTTTTATGCTTCTTGTTTTTGCTGTAGCTCGGTTGCTGACACCTATGGCTTCTGCGGGTACTCTCACAATACCAGCTCTCCTTTCAGGTTCTAAATAGCTCTGCCATATAGCCGTAAAAATCACACTTTTGACTTGATTCGATTTCACGATTTTTTTTAATTTGGTGGAATACTTCGCAAGGGTCTAGAGGAAGGTCACGGAAACCGCTCGGATTCTGAACTGGGTATATAAACTGGATGTTGTACGGACATCTGTAATAGTTATCCCATCGATTCCAGCCAAGCGCTTCTCTGCAGCGAGGTTGCGAGCCTGTACATGGTCAAGAAAAATGCTATTCATGGCACACAAGCCATTACGGGGTCTCACAATGTTTTCTCCATTTTTGACCTTTGATTCTTCACTTCTCCTACCGTGCATCTATTTGCCCACAATTAAAGTACAAAGGAAGTAAGCAGCTCTATGGAAGTGAATGATTTACCATAAGATTAGGCTAGGTTTATAGTGGAACTGGGGATGCTGCATATATAATGCGCCGTAGAAGGCAAAGACTTCCGTATAGAAGGCGCAATATGGAACTAGAAAAATAGGAACAGTATTCGAGCTGTAGCACAGTCGATCAGGAGTCAGCTTCTACCGGAGTCTTCAGAAGGTCATCATCAACATTAGAGAGAAGTTTTAACACATAGAAATAAATTAGCCCAGCTGTCTTGACACTTTCATTCTGACCTACGAAAAAACCCAAGATAGCAGGTCATGTACAGATTTGAATGCTGTAAAGAACTAGTAGTAGTAATCGTAATTTAGTGGTTGTATGTAGTTAGTAGTGGCAAGTGGGACGCTGGGCGGAAGTGGTGTAGTGGCAAGTGGCACGCTTACCACGCGAGCGGTCCGGGGATCAAATCCTGGGTCGTGAGTCGCCCGGGCCAACCAAGCCTTCCATCCCTCCGGGGTCGGTTAATTGGTACCAGACTTGTCTGGGAGGATAAAAACACTGACTTGTACATCGGCTGGCCCCCGCAAGTCATTGTATAGGCCACATCGCATTCAAACGCCACTACGAATGTACAAATGGAAGTAGAATGCGTGCCGCATCCCAAAAGGGATTGATCAACGGCAAATGCTTTATCCTTTATGTAGTTATAGGCTTGTCAATGATCTGCAGCAATACCGATCTCAAAACAAATTTCTTTTGTTAAAATATCAGACATATGTGACACTTGAAATCAGCATTACTTTCTGAACAACCTTGATTGTCGGAGCCGTATCGAAGGCAAGCTCTGGGGTAAAATAGGTGCCGAAGAGCGCTCTTTATAAGCTAGAGGAGGAGAGCGGTCTGGAAAAGAGGAAGAAAGCAAGGGAAACTCTCGGTTACACCCCAAATAAGCAGCCAGCAGCAGTAAGCTGCATTCCACCTTGAGATAGAGGAGGAGCGTGTTGGACGAGTTTCACGAGCTTAGCTCTAATTGCTCCAGTGCAAGAATCGCAATGGAACCGCTGCCGCAACTGCGCCCGCGCTTTTCAAGCAGCGCCACGTGGCAACCGACAGCGGAAGGCGGGGCTTGCGGACGAAGGTGTGGATTGCGGGTCGAGCGAGCTTCCAGCGCCTTTGTCGCGCACTTTCAAGCCGCAAAAGGGGCGCGACATCAACGCTTGTCGCCTGCCTACTACGCTCGGGTATGGAACAGGTGAGCGTGCGTAATCCCGGAGCGCGCCTTTAAGCGCGTGATAGCTGGTATAATATTAAGAAATATGCAAGAGGCTGTGCTGTTCTAGAACAATGTAACTTGGGTAGGATTATGTCATAATTCATGTCACCAAACAAATATACGCAGTTGTGCCAAAATCGGCGGTAACTTCCGGGATACCTTAATGAATTTTATAACGTCTTTGTGATGGATTGCTGCTTTCAACGTCTCATCAACGCGAAAATAAATGAAAATTTATCAGAGTGGACGTGGATGGAATTAAGCGAGCGCTAAGAGAGAAGATCTATCCTGTGGTGCCGTTGCATATCGGTGTGGATGTAAAATCACCAGAAGGCGTCGTCTTCATGAAACTTGCGAACAAGGACGATGCCAAAGCTGCTTTCACTGCTCTACATGGAGATTGGTACAGCGGTACGTATTTCTAGTTTTTTTTTTCTCGTCATAGGTTAGGAAGAAAACCCTGCAGCAATTCCCATTTCCTTTTCTTCCAAAAATTGCTTGAGTAATTTTATGAGAAACGGATTATCGAAAATTCGCCTCTGCTTTATTGGATGGAATCAAGTGTTGCAATAATCGTTTCAAGATTGCCCTAGAAACCTTCAGTAGTTTATCTCCACCGAATCGTTGCCTAGTGTTATACAATCACCTACAGACGTAAGCAAACCAGCCCTTTTGGCGCTTCGGCTGGGACCGTATGCTGAATGTTGGGGAGGGGATGGAGTCCCCGACGGTGGACGGACCACTTCAACTCGGTCCTTAGAACCGCCACAATTTGGTGCTTACCTCAGAACTAAGCCTTAAAGAGAGGACGGGTCCGTCCCCTCTCCAAGGCTTAGTCCTGGGGTGAGCAAACCAGCCCTTCTGGCGGAGCTGCTGGACCAGCTGCACCACTTGCGTCAGTACTCTCCTATCGTACCAACCGAGTTGAAGTAAACCGTCGACCGTTGGGGTCCCCATCCCCTCCCCAACATTCAGCATACGGTCCCAGCCGAAACGCCAAAAGGGCTGGTTTGCTTACCTCATCACCTACATGGCGATTTCACGATAGCGACCACCGACATCAGCATACGTTCAAGGGAAGCGTCGTTAAGCGCTATGTACAGCGTGTTTTATCTGTACCAACGCTATCGACCCTTTAGTATTTGTATGAGAGCCTCGTTCTCTTTTTTACGGGTAAGATTGTCGCGGAGGCTCAGGAAGAATTCATCTTGTCGATGCCATTGATGCTAGAGGTAAATGCTGTAGAATCCTAGAAGATCGTCGATGTAGCTCGTCAAAGCCCTACTCTGCGGCAATTTTTTGTCTCCCTTATGACGCGCGTCCACATGTGGCGAAGTGGACAATTTCGGAATTGGGCTGATAGCCTTTCTTCATACTGTGCTCTTGTCTTTGCCTGCTCAAGGGCAGAATTACCATCATTCGTTTCGGCTCCTTTTTAATTCCTAAGCGACTACTTCGGAGAAGGGGCATAAGAAATAACTGAGTAAGCTGGGACAAGTGATGAGCACTGATGGTGGATGTAGTGCAAATAATCATTGAATAGAAAAATAAAGTAAGGTCAAAAAAGGGAGATGTTGCAGGGAGTTTTTCTAACCTAACACCTTGGGCGACGTGACTACAGCTTCATGATGATTTATTCTGTGGTCAATAATTAGAATGAGGTTTACGATTTTTGAATTATGTTGAGTTCCTATCACCGAGGATGCATCGCCCAGCATATTGTGTGTGAACTGACCTCTTTTTCTTTTTACACTTTCCACAGTGTTCGAGTTGAAGTGGATTCAAGAGAAACGATTCAGGCAGGAGAATTGCATGGAAATGTGTTGGCTCACTTTCTGATGAGGAAAGGTGTAGTTGCATTATTTTCCCCAGGATTGGTGTACTTATCAGTTCATAAAATCGCAGATCTCTAGCCCTGTGTGAAGATCCAGTCGTTCACTAGTTTCCATGAGTAAGCAGTGAGTTGAGCTGCGTCGTTTCAGAGTTAATGATACGTAATGCACTCGTTTATCAAGAGTTTTACTTTTACAATTCTAACAGCAGATGACTAGCACTAGCATATTCGCCATTGCTAAATAACACCAGCTTTCCTGCACAGTGGACAGACAAGACTTGCGATTCAGAATGCTTCCGCTGTCCTTCTATCATAATTGGTTCGAATCTCATTTGTAGTGTTTTTATAAGGTATCGCACTCTAATTTTACGTGAGAGCGCTGAATTTGGAGTAAACGCACTTTTGAATTCATCACTCATGTGTCAATATTTGAGGACGGTATTTGTATTTTCAGCAGTGTGCGTTTAGTTATGATAGTTTCAATTCGTTATATCCTAGATTATTGGGCAGCTTCATCAGTTTTCTGGTATGTCTTCAAAACGCAACATTTCTTTTCATGGATGCTTCCATAACCCTTCATCGCTGCACGAGTTAGGCATCCACAAAGTTTCTCAACAAACAAGATTTGCTTAATCTTCTTGAAATGATCTGTTTTATTAGCTTTCATCGACAGCCCTTTGTTCCCTATTTGAGCCTATGTTGACGAATCAAAACTTTGCCGCACGGTAAGACAGGTGGCATACTTTTCACTATTTCCGCACTGAAACGAGTATGTTTTAGTCTGTTTTACGCATAGTATGGTACTCTCTACTCTGAATTACCCCTGCAGGAGGCCCTTGGACGTGTATCCATGTATGTATCATTTCCATGAACCCTCAGGGAGGTGGGGGTTTCAAGGGCTTATCCCAGGTGAACACCCGCCCCCTCGCAATTTACGGTCGCATATGCCAATGTGGACAATATTGCGGTGGATGATAGGTAGCGAAATGAATTAGAGGCAAATCAGCTCGGCACTGCATGCTCTTTGTGGGCAACGATCGGTGTACCAGCCATATAGAGCGAGGAACCCAGATTTCCCTACAACGCTTTGGTCCCTTGCTTTGCCAGTCTCTGTCCAGTTTCAGCTCGTTTTCCGGCTGCCTCCAAACCGTATTGCGAATTATCGTTCAACCTCGCTTCCGGTGATGGGATGGGAACAATGTTAGGCGAAATTAGCTGTATGGCTCGGTCCCATTGCAGAAACCTATATTTTATTGGTATCAATTTATAAACACTATTTTGACTAGTCGAAATATTAGGTCGGTCCATAAGTCTTGCAACAAACTACATTTAATGCTATAGAATTTTAGGGAGAACTCCTGAAAATCCGCAACATATTTCCTGACGTAGCATCAACCTTTGCAATTTCAGCCAACGGTCCAGCTCGTTGTCTGCTTACTTATTATGGATATTACACCGATTTCGCGAGAGGGCTCTCGGTGCCCTTAATTTTTACGAGTACTGCTTGGAATGTTCCGCAAGTCATGCTAGACCAAGGATTGGCCAGAAGATAGGCGAGGGCATGCTCTCTCAAACCACAGTGCAACGGCGCTTCACTCTGCTCAGCGTTGACTTTTTTCATTTGAAAATAACCCACACTCCAACCACCCTGTGACTGACAATCACGATGCTCTATCTGACGCCGTTGAAAAGGGATCTGGATAGAGTATCGATCATTTGCTAGAGCGATTCCGATGCGACAAGGAGACAGCACTGTGGCATCTCCAAAGACTTGTGAAGATCCGAAAATGTAGAGTTTGGTCCCCACGTGCCTTGAGCCCGATTCAGCTCCAAACACGATCTGACACCGTTATGTTCAAGTCGACTTACTAGGGATTCTACGATTGACCATCCATCACATTTGCCGAAGATGAGGAGTGGGTACAGTTTACTAACAAATGAACAAGCGGCGGTAGTCCAGCTCAAACGCTTCGGGAGATCTTATTGCTTAAGTTCAACCTCGTCCAAGTAGGGCCTTCTCGGATTTTTGGTGGAACACGGGAGGAGTTAAGCTCTGGAAACCCCTCCGTGTAGATGTCGCAGTCAACGCGAAAGTCAACTATCCACAGCTCGAATGCAACGCTTTTAATACGAAAGAAAAACAAGGCAAAGTTTGCTTTTGTATGACACCGTTGAACCACCTCTTGCTAAGAAAATTCAGGAAAATTTTGAGACTCTAGGGACGGGGAGTTCTTCTGTATCCACGTTATAGCCCTGACCTCGAGGCAAATAATGCCCTTCTGCTCCCCTCTCCAAACCATCTCCTAGAGAAAGCTCATCCTAACTATGATGATGTCAAAATCGACATCTGATCTTTCTTCGATCAGAATTCAGTAGAGTCCTACAAGGGAGGCATCGAGCAGCTACTAGTGTGTTGGCAATAGGTTGTAGATATTGATGGAGGGTAGCATGCCGGATGAATGGAACAAAAAGATAATGAAAATATTAAATTCAAAATTCGGCCAGTTTGTTGCAAGACTTATGGACCGACCTAATAAGTAATCTGAATATATATCGATCATTACAATCACCGGGATGACGTGGTTCGCAGTATGATCAAATACGCTTTTAACAGAAGTTTTCCAGGCCTTCCAGAAATTTTCAATCCGGTTTATTCCTTGTTTCCTTTTTATTGTCATGAACACTCAAATATAAAAAAGCAATAAAAGTAAACACAAACCTTACGGGCCGCAAAATACACCTTTTCACTGAAACAACCAGCTCATGAATAGTTTCAATATTCTCTACAGCATGAGCAGGTAAATTCGCCTTTTCTTTCCCATTACACTTCCTTCTGATCGGAATTCCATTGCGATATCCTCGTATGACCTCTACGCATTGGGCATAGCTCGAATTTTTTTGTGTCGCTCATGTCTTGCACATTTATCATTCCAAGTCCTCGGATGTAAGGGGAGTTGGCCGAGCCCGCAAAATCGTTCCTGTCCTTCGCGGCAAGAAAAAAACTCAAAACGCGGGCTCTCAGTAATGACTTAATTAAGGAAGAAAGAAACGCAATGTAAACGAAATAAGTAAGATATGGTCTCGCTTCTGAAACCAGCGAAATCTTTAGAGAAGCCGCGTAGAGCTGTTATCCGAAATGGTAGTTCATTTCAGCAACCTTTCTTCTCGCGGTTGCGCTCCTTCTTTGATAAATTGCTTGCATTCCTTCTAGAGGTGACATCTCTACATAACTATAAATGGCATGGTTCGCTGTATGGTCATGCAGCTTCAATTTAGCTGAGGTTGCCAAGCCTCACCATGTCTTTAGTCTGGTTCGTTTTTTGCTTTTACCGTTCTCGAAGCGAAGTAAATTTGCTATTTGTTTACCATTACACTTTCTTCTCGTCAAAATTCACTACTGTATCCTAGACAAGTCCTACGTATTGGACGTTGCTGAGATTCTTTTGTACCGTTCATCTCTTACGTAATTAATGTATACGCAGTAGGAGGAGATTCTCGATCCTGATTTGGTTTTGCTTTGCAGTATAGGTGACAAGCAATGTTCTGAAGTTTGTTTGTTTCATCTTGCCCCTATGCGTTTGTGTCGGCGTAATGCCTTTGTCGTCATGATTTTAGCCCACTCCTCACCCGAGCTTTTCTTAATAACTGGTTCTGATCCCTTCTAAAAACCTTTACAGCGCGAACCATTCTCCTGCTAGAGTTTTCCAGTAGGGCTCTAGAAAATACGCTGAATTCTTTGCAGATTCCTACACATTGATTGGCCTAGAAGCATTAAGTAGCAGTTCCTGCTGGGATGCGCTATGTACTCGTCTGTGTTAGTAGCCTCAATGGCAATTGAGAAGCCTGTTCTATTTTGCTGTTCTACTTTGCTGTGCTATGCTTTGGGACCTTGAAATTCTGTCGCTGTCTCTGCGCTTCCGATCTGCCCCTTCGTCGACCAATAATTCCCCGTATTCGTCTTCTCGATATCTTCGATCAAAATCGATTTCGAAGAATCGTTTAGCAGGTATGGAAGGCTGTTCTGAACTTAGTGTCTCAGTGGAAGTGAAGTTGTAGGCACATCATTGCGAATGGTCGTCCGACCTGTTGACCTTCCCTGGTCAGTATTTTTCAATGTCCCGTGGCTGTCTACATAATAGTTTCTATGTAGGTCGCTCACGCCCTTCGGAACAACGCCAGATGAGGTTGTGTTGAACAATCTTTTCTGGGATAGAATAGATTAGCCCGCGAGTATCACAGCTGTGCCATTGTCGCCTCTCGAAAGTGTTCGACGATGACGCTAGGACCTTACAAAGTAGGTAGATCTAATCCTAATGTCAGCTAGTGTAGCTACATTACGAGATTCTCGCGCACACCTCATTATGCTCAGCGTGGATAACGACACAGTGGCGAAATACGCGCGGGTTAGTGGAGCCGTAGAGCGAGCAGGTTTAGACAACTCGTCCGGGCACGCCCGTCTCATTTCAAGGGGGAATAAGGGGGTCCTCGTTTAAAGCAACAATCTTATATTAAATTGGTGAGGTTACAAGAGCCGATAATTAAATTGTGTTTAGCTAAATTATTAAATGAAAACAACTAGCAGACTTCTCCTAAGATCGAATCCATGACCTCTTCTTTATGAAAGCACATGCCATCTCCGCTGTTGCGACACAATCGTTGAGCCCATCGTTCTTGTTATAAGGGCGCCTCCATTTGATCGCAAAGGCAGGTCGGGAAACAGTGAGGACGGCAGATAACACTTCCATAACTTTGGCTTGCCTGTTTTACAGCTGTTTTTTGGTCGCACATCGCCTGGCGAACGCTTTTAACTTCCATAACTCTTTTGGAAGAATCCGTTGGCAGACTCGGTGGATATATTTGAGATGAGCTTTTCAAGGCCAACGCAGCGGTGCATACCTCACTGCAATCTGCCTAATAATTTTTCCTTGTTAAATAAATGCGTCGCCTATACGTGACCGCCCCACTACATACATAAAACATATTTCATTCACTTCATGGGATCCGCCTATGGGTTCATCTAGATCGCAAACTGTCGTTTTCAAAAGCTTTTTCCTTTTCGAAACCTGAATTTTCATTGTTATGGAATCCTTTCGGTCTTCATTGGGGACTCTGGTATAACGTCTTTAATGTTGCACATCAACACTTTATGTGCGAATAGCGTGAGCAATTGCCATACAGATGATTCCATTGTGAGTCTGTGTCGCATCCAGCAATGTAGGGTAGGCATTTTCTTGAATGCAGTGAGACTTTTCACTTGCAGATCAAATTCTTTCATACTTTTCCTTTCGATCTATTATTCGCCTAAGATCAGTAATTCCCATGAACATTCAATTAAGACACACCGTGAAATGAATTGTTTTCCGTGCTTCTCTCTTTCTCAAGAGATGTAGCTTTTTAGGTAAATGCTCTAGAGCACAGTGGTTTTGAGTGTTAGCCGCCGAGCCCATCCGTGTGCTTCTTGAGGCGGCCACCGTATCAGAATATATGTGTGTCCGAAAATATTAGTGCAAGTCTGCGCTGTTTTTCGCTCCCATGTGTTGTTTTCTTTCAATTCCATGGAGGATAGACACATCGATGGGAGGAGAAAATTTGACGGATTTCCGTGAATCAGTTATCCTTCAATTGCGCGTTTCGGATTTGGCTCATACTTTCATTTTTTACGTTCCAAGCTTCCCCTTCTAGCACTGCAATCATTCACGGTGTATTTCCTGAAGCTTTCCACTAATAGAAAAAGGATCTGATGTTTATATTAAAATGTATAAATAAACAATTAACATTGCGGATGCTGGAGAAGGCTATCCCTCAAAGTTGCAAGGCGTCATTTACGGTTTGTCTAGTTGTGAACTGCCAATAATTGCAAGAACCGTCTCGGAAGAAAAACTCTTATCCCAGGACCTGGTCCCAGAAAACGTCCTTCCATAGTCCACTACAATGTACCATTTCCTATTCGAAATCTGCGCGTAGACAATCAGTACTGATTCTTACTTTTTTTGCTTATTCTTTTTGCTGTATTTCGTATAAACACATATCCAACGGAAACCATGAGTATTCGAGGCCATAATTGATTCTTCGAAGGCTGAAAGGCTTCAAATGTGTAGCACATTTCGCTAGAAGAATGTGCACGTGCTTGTTGGCGTAGTCTAAGCCTTTCATGTTCATGCTCCTAAAAAGAGCGAGAAAAGCATTTCAAAGTTACGCTCCTTGTCTCATGTTTCGAACGAATTGTGTGGTTCTGTGGCGGAGGATACCACTTCTCTAATTGTTTCTCTTCTATCGGCTGTCGTGAAAGTAATTTTCTTCTTGCATCAACCTTCAACCTTAAAAAATCATATTCGCTCTGACAATATTTGATATTGTAAACTGATATAAACATTGCTGTTATCACCAAATAGTTGCCATTGTTTCGGCAGAGAACTTTTGCCGTTATGGAATATTGTACGGAAATGAGCTCCTTAA